>JAGFNQ010006466.1:300438-324564 GCA_024364735.1 Boesenbergia rotunda
ACCCCCCCCCCCCCCCCCCCCTCCAGGCTTAGGACCAATATAACATTTATCAGCCAAGTCGGGAACTGGACTTTCCGAATATGCCTGGCCTGTAATAGCTTTGCTACCTCCTCTCTGAGTATTTAGTCTTGTTCTGGGACAAAGTGTCTCCGCCTTTGCTTTACTAGTCAGGATCCCAAAGTGATGTGTAGTCAGTGCGTGGCCAAGGTGGGAGAAACTCCTTTGATTTCATCTGCAGTCTATGCGAACACATCATGATGATCGACCAAATAGTTGATCAACCTGTTTTTGAGTTCAGGGCCTAGATATACAGCAATTCTTATAACTCTTCATGACTACTGAGGATGAATCTGTACTTATTCACACTCAACTGTCTGGTGCTTCTCCTTAGCTCCTTCTTTCACCTGGGGATCAGCCAAATCAATCTGCAAGTGTTAGTAGGAGCCCTAGAGCCAATTATATGATGATTGACTAGGGACATTTTGTATCATATTCTATTATTAATAAAGGCATGTTTGGTTATTATACTTACTTTGTATTTGTGCCAAATAACTAAGTATAATAATGTCCTTGGGTAGTAGGTTCTTATCTACATTATATTGATTGGTTGAATCGATAGTGAGATGATGTAGAGAACACTACTCTAAACCATTCCTAGTCAAGTATTAATATTCAAGGACAATATTAATACATAGAGACTAGCATGTAGGTCAACTGATGACTTGAGCTCACAAGTCATGGATATGTGATATCAAGTTGACACATGGGTATACATTGGAGAATGTGTACTGAATGACCCGCCATGAGAAAGTTTCATAGATTGTCATATGAGTGTCATAAACTTTCTCATGTGACTATTAGTATGAATAGTCCTTAGACCTGAAGTCACTACGGTTCCCTACATAAGGAGTTATGTACTTTGGTATCGTCAAACGTCACCCGTAACAGGGTGGACTATAAAGGCAATCACTGGGTATGTAATAAATTATGTGGAGGGATGTGAGTGATGTACATGGGATCTATCCCTCCCATATGACGGGAGTGATATCTGTGGGCCCCTTGATCGAGTAGGACTGCTAAAACACATGGTCATGCTCGAATGAGTCAATATGAGATATTGAGCTCAATTGTTTGAGTGAGTCTACTTGGGGATCAAGAAACACAAAGATTGATCGAGGACGACACGGTCTATGCCTCATTGGTCAATCTAGATATCGAGGATAGAAGGACAAGGTCATACATTGCCATAGTCACGGAGGTTAAGTCGGATCTCGACTTTCTTGTTACTTGGGTAGCATTGATGCATTGCTAGATGCCGCTCATTACTTTTGTGTCTAAATTGGTTTAGACACATTGCCAACGTTACGAGAGCCTATTGGGTCACACACTAAGGACACGATGCTTCGGAGATTAATTTATCTTGGTTTGGCTAAGATTTAATCGGAATTGGATTAATTGAGTTAGACTCAAGTGAACCCAATTGGATTATGGATTGAGATCTAATTTGAGTTAAACTCATTTAGATTAGACTCAACCACATTTGGATGAAATATTAATTCATTAAAATGTTTAATGAATTAATAAGAGAGGAAGATGGAGAGTTTCTCACCATTAGAGAGTTACATGAAAAGTTAGAGAGTTATATTAAAATGTTTAATGAAGGGAAGTTTAAAAGGCAAAAACTCCTCTTGATATGAGTATAAAAGAGTTTGTCCCTTGTCATTTGGAGGACAACTTCTCATTTTCTTTCCCCTCTTCCTTCTCTTCTCCATCTTGGCTGAAACCCACATCTTGGGTTCTTGGTGTTTTGTGAACTACCTCAAGTTGCTAGCACAACTAAGGTAGTTCTTCTCCGAAGTAGAGATATCGTGTTCGTGTGGATACGAATAGAGGCACGGACACTTGAACGTGCAAGAGATCCGGCGGCGCTTGGACGAGCAGGATAAATGTAAGGGCACGCTCCAAAGGTATACGCTTTAGATAGATCTATTAGATAGATGATTTCGTACGAGTTTTTCTTTTGCATGGATCGCTCGAGGGATCTTGTTTCCGCTGCGTTTTTGTGTTTATGTCACCTGAAGATCCCAAGAGCAAGGTCTCGTGAGTCTTCAAGATCTTGCGAGACTCTACTCAGACTTCTCCACTATAACATCGTCGGGAAGCTAGTTGATCCCCCTTCACTTCAGCCACTTGATCCCCTATCAGAAATTTAATTTTCTGAAGATAGACCGAGACTACAGCTTGGAATAAGCTGAGAGCTGGTCTCCCCAGAATGAAATTATATGATGATGGGGCATCCACCACCATAAAAGGAGTTCTTCTTGTCCTCTACAGGATATCATCCCCAAGAGACAGAGACAATGAAATATGTCCTATCGGTGGTATCTGATGCTCAGTAAAACCAAACAACTATGTGGAGATGGTGCATAGCTCACGTTCGTTTACCTACATCTGATCCAGCGTCACCTTGTACAAGATATTGGCGGAGCTCCCTGTATCCACAAAAATGCGCTTTACCTCATAATTAGCTATGCTGGCTAGAATTATCAATGCATCTTCATGAGGAGCTTCAACATCTTCTAGATCGTCAGGACCAAAGGAAATGACAGACCCTTGGCGCTTCTCTTTACTCATCCCAATGACGTAGTTTTTCAACCTACGCATATGAGACTTCCTTGCCCGATGGGAGTCCCCACCGGTTGGGCCTCCTGAGATCATTCCGACATGACCTGATGGAGGTCTACGGGCTGGAGCTTTGCCCTTCTCGGGATCTCTTTCTGGTGAGACAGATCAATAGGGTGTGGCGTCCTGGGATCTTCCTCTTGAAGGACCTTGGGACTGCCTCCTGGATTTGTCCTCCTCCAATTGTCATCGTCGAGGAGATCAGCTTCGGCGAGGGGATTTCCGTCGATACCCTGAATTGCTCCATTTCTTGCATGGCTTGGCATCTGCATCCTTGGATCTCCTCCTCTTCAAAGTATAACACTCCTCTATGGAATGCGTAGTACTGCCATGAAAGTCACAGTACTTCTCCGGTAGGGTCAGTCCTTCTGTATCTACGGTTTCCACTGTAGAGGATCAGATGCCGGCTAGAGGGGCATGAATAGCTCGATTCCCCAATTTGTATTTCTTCCTACAAAGTCAGTACGCATAGTGGAAATGAAAGAAACAATGAAATCAATGGTAACATTAAACCTTTACGTGGTTCGGAGATTGCTTACTCCTACTTCATTTGATAATGAATGTATTTAGGCTAAGTACTCCCCCTTAAGGTCTCAAGTCAATCATTTTTTAAAAATTTAAAATTTCAATGTTCATGGTTGACTAACCCAAAGTCCTCTAACCCTTGAAGATTGACTATGGCACCCAATAGAAATTCTTCCTAATTGGGTTAACCAAATATTCGTTGGGGATCCATTTTCTAGCTAGGGTCTTGATTTTTTGTTGTCCCCCAGCAATCAAGCTATAGTAGGTTTTCTCATTGTTTAGTTGACCATATCCTAGTCCGGTTTTCTTGAAGCTTGCTCTTTGACTCCTAATAATCATATCTAAAGTGTTGGAGCCAACTTCAAATTTTCTATGGGTCTTAATAAGGTCATCTACCTTTTCCCTTAATTCCCTATTTTTCTCTTCTAAACTTGAATCATTTAGACTAGAAGAAGAGAAAGCATGCATGTCATTTTTCATGGATTCTAATTTTTCTCTAAGCATGTAAATATCATTTTTCAAACATTTTTTTTCTTTCTAGCCTTGAATAAATCATCATTAGTGCAAGAAATTATTTTAACTAAGGTGGTAGTGGGTATATAGATTGTATACCTACTGAGACATCCAAATCCGAAGTTGAGCCTCCCCCTTCACTTGAGCTCCCTTCATCTTCACTTGAGCTCTTTCCTTCTTCAACTTCGGATGATGTGGAGCCTATATCTTCAATTCACATGAAGGCAAAGTGGGACACATGATGTTCCTCCTCTTCTAATGATGACGAGTCATTCCATGTTGCCTTTAAGTTTTGGACTTTCTTTCCCTTTTCTTTTGTTTTCTTCTTTTCTTCCTTCTTCTTCCCTTCCTTTTTCTTCAAAAGAGGGCATTCATCTCTCATATATCCTTCTCCTTGACAATTGTAGTAAATGATCTTCCTTGTTCGACTTTTACTTCTTGAGCTTTTCCTATCACGAGATTTGTTAAATGAAAAATGTTTAAAGGCCCTTCTCATTTTTCTTACCCTATACGCCTCCTTATCACTATCTATGGAGCCACTTGATTCTTTCGAATTAGATGATGAGGCTTTCTTCTTCTTGCGTTTCCCTTGTCTATGACAAGGGCTACTCCTCTTGATTTATAGACTTCTTCATTCGCTTCTCCAATCCGAGTTTCATGGAGCTCCATGGTTGAGAAGATTCATCTAGAGAACTTTTCTCTAGATCCTTGGATATATAATATGAGTTCACCATTGAGCTCCAATTTGTGGTACTTAGGAAGACATTGATGGCTTTCATCAATATGTCTCGGTCGGAGAGTTGCTCACCTACACATTTAGAATTTCTTTAATTTTAGCATGTAAGTTAGATACCTTCTCTCCTTTATCAAGCTTGATGTTGTTGAGTTGAGATCGGAGAAGGTCTCTCTTTGCCAACTTTGCTTCCGATGTGCCCTCATGAAGCTCTAATAGCTTATCCCATAAGTCCTTGGCACTTGTGTAGCTTCCAATCCTTGTTACCTCTTGTTGAGGAAGCACACTTAGTAGATGATGCAAAGCTTTTGAATTTGCTAGATAATCATCCCTTTGCTTCTTGCTCCATCTTATCTTCTCGAGTGACTTATTCTCTTGATCCCTAGGCATCTCAAAATCATTTTTCATAATCAACATTATATCGAAATCGATATCGAAGAATACCTCCTACTTTTCTTCCACCAAGAGAATTCTCCTTCGAATTTTGATGGTTAGATGTTCGAGCCCACCATTTTGATGAGAATTTTCTCTTCTCGGCGGTTCGTCCATTGAAGGGCGACCTTGTGCTCTGATTCCACTTGTAGAGGATCAGATGCCGGCTAGAGGGGGGGTGAATAGCTCGATTCCCTCAATTCGTATTTCTTCCTACAAAGTTAGTACTCGTAGCGGAAATGAAAGAAACAATGAAATCAATGCTAATACTAAACCTTTACGTGGTTCAGAGATTGCTTACTCCTGTTCCATGGCGAGTCCTTGAGGTGGACGATCCCTTAATCCTTCGGTGGATTAGTCCCAGACAATCTCCAGCTAGAGCTCACTCCTTCTCGATGGAGTGCAATCTCTCACAAATTTCTCTTTCTCTTTACAAGATGAAAGCTAGGGTTAGGAGGAAGAGATTAGACTTAGAAGCTTGAGCACTTGAGCAAGGATCTTTCACAATTGAATAGCTAACCCTTCTCAAGTCTCAAGCTTCTCTTTAAATAAAGGAGAGAGCTATTAACAAAACAGCTCAGTTCCGACACCAATAGATTGGCTCCAACTGCAGTCGACTGGTGTTTAGCCAATGGCTAGCCAAACGGTTATTTTTTGAACAGACCAGTCAACTAGTGCTCAGACCAGTCGACTGCTACATTTTGTTCAACCCAACAGAAAGATTAGTTGACTATCATCCAGACCAGTCGACTGATATTGCTGTTTTAACCTCATATAAAGATCAGTCGACTAGTGTCCCAACCTGTCGACTGCTCCTTTTACACACTTACTCTCATCCTCTCCGGAGTCGCCATCTGAAGCCCTCTTCCTTTAGCTCTTGTGATGCATACGAGCCCACGACCCATCTCCATGTCATCCTTTACGTGTGCCTTGAAGTCCACTTTCCTTGGCTCTACTCCGTTGCTCCTTGTCCAGCGATCCCTCGGATGCACCATCCTTCACCGACTCAAGGACCCGAGCACTCAGGATGAGATCTCCCATGTGTGTTCCACCAAGTCCTTCATGACTTAAACATATATCAAACCAATATGAAATTCTAACTTAAACTTATCGACACACATATCAAAACCCATGATTTATCTGATCAAACCTGGGTCGATTGCACCAATATCCATCACCTTCATCTGATGGTCCTAATGACCATTGCCTAAGCGAGAATCCTTTGCTCAGGCAGGAACTGGTGGTTCCTTCCTCTTAGATTGAATCGAGATTTAGATAAGGATTCCCGCTAAATCCTTTCGGTGGGCATGCTGCACTTCTTCTACATTAACATGCTTAACCGATCGCCCCCAATAAATCATCGAAACTAGTCGGTGGTTTCTCCACAAGAGACCGGAAGAATTCTCCTTCGGCGAGTCCTTGCGTGAAAGCGCTGACAAGGATCTCTGAAGTAGCACGCGGCAGATCCTGCGCCACACAATTGAATCGCTGGATGTAATCTTTCAGCGACTCTTTACTTTTCTGCTTTAGGCGAAAAAGTTCAATGTCATCTTCTAATATCGTCGGTTGTTGGCGAAGTGTTGCAAGAAGACGGTCTTAAACTCCAAGAAGGAGTTTATAGAATCTTGAAGTAATCTCTGGAACCACCTGATAGATCGAAGACGTTGCTAGAGGGGGGATGAATAGCGATTTTCGTTGAATTCTCTACAAGATTGTTAGCGCAGCGGAAATACAAATAAAAATAAATTAATCAAGAGAGAACAATGCTAACAACCTGATTTACTTGGTATCCACCCCGGATGGGTGACTAATCCAAGAATCCGTCGATGGATCAATCCCCGGATAACCTCCGGCTAGCCCTCGTGGCTCCTTGTGAGTGGAGAAACCTCGCCACAACACCAAACAAAGCACTGAGCACAAAGACTACTATCTTGCCTTTAACCAAGACAAGATTCGTCAAAAATCTCAGCCACTACGAAGTCCTCTTTAAATAGAATTCGGGCTGAAACCCTCGCCACCAGTCGACTGCTCCCAGGGCAATCGACTAGTGCCACTGAAATTTGAGCGTTGCACCCCAACGTTAGAATTCTCAGCCAACTCACCAGCCACCTACCAGTCAACTGCTCCCAGAGCAGTCGGCTGGTCCCTAGCTGAAACCCTTCCAGAGTACATTCACACATCACTCGTACCCTCACGACTCGACTGACTCATCCTCCGCAACCTCGACTGTTGCCTTCGCGCCCTCTTCATCTTCGGCTCCCGTCCCTCGGATGCACGCAAGCCTCCAGCTTGCCTCCATGTCATCCTTCACGCATGCCTTGAAGTTCGCGCCCATCAGCTCATCGTCCCTGCTCTCCAAGGTCCCTCAGGTGCACACAAGCCTCCAGCTTGTCTCCATGCCACCCTTCACCGTACCGAGGCCGTCCAGTCAAGTCCATATGTGTAACCTGTACAACCTGCAAACTCAACATACACATATAAGAACACAAGGGTAAACATAACTTAAACCCTTTGCCCAAACATCAAAACACTTGATCACTCCGGACCACAGATTGCCTTAACAATCTCCCCCGTTTTTGATGTTTGGCAATACGTTTAAGTTAGGGAAAGCAAAATAGTAGTCAGTAGCACAAACAATGCATATGCAATGCAAAAATGGATCCTATCCCAAGGCATCCTACACCTAACCCTCCAAATTAGGAATTTTCACACCTAGCCCTCCAACTAGGACTTTTCCACACCTAACCCTCCAAGTTAGGAATTTCTACACCTAGCCCTCCAAGATAGGAATTTTCACACCTAACTCTCCAAGTTAGGAATTTCTACATCTAGCCCTCCAAGCTAGGACTTTTCACATCTGACCATATAAGTCAGGACTTTTCTCCAAAACGGGCTTTTTAAAGCTTCTCCCAAACTCCCCCTACACTAGACTTAAAAAGGCTTTTTAAGAACCTCTCCAAGGTTCCCCTTACGCCAAGAATGGAGCAACCATGCTCTCCCTTAATCTCAGCTCCCCCTAAACCTAGGGTTTTTAGGAAAGGTAAGTTTGGTTTCCCAACTTAAACCCAAACTTCTCCCCCTTTGCCTAACATCAAAAAGAACCCAACAATATCCCAATTATTGGTTCTTTTATTCCCTAATGGTCCTAAACACAGTGTACTAACCCCCCATACACTTGTTTTACACCATTTAGACACCAAACCAGCTGCTGATACACAAATCAGCTCTGGGCAATCGACTGCCCCTGTTGGCAGTCGACTGATACTCTGAATATCAGTTTTCTGGTCAATTTCATAATTACGCCAGAAATTTCACAAATCTCCAAAAATTCCCAAATTTCATGGAGAACTTTATGGTACCCATACCTACTTGGGAAAAATACATTCAATAATGTATCTATCACCGTTCTCAAGTTTGACACAAAACCCAAACGTTTCCTATGAAAATTAAGGCAAACAAGGAGGCAACCTCCCCCTTAACCTATGTCTTCTCCCAATTTTCATTTTCCCATGGTGAAGTTCTACCCAACTTAACACCATAGACTTAAATTAGGTTCTACCCAACCTAACAACCAAGTTCTTCTTCCTTGGACACCATTAAAGGATTGCCCCCAAGCAACCTTATCCCTAGTGCCAACAAGAACTCTACAAAACCTTAAACAATCCTAAGGATTTGCAAGCACACTTGCTAGGATATACCTTATCCTAGAAAAATATGATTCCATGAAGATATCAAGTGTGCTTGACTTTTGATACGATCTAATTTCCTAAAATGTTTGGCATTTGTATCAACTTTCAAATATATCACTAATTCCATGTGTTTGTCAAAGCTACCCATCATAATTCGACACATGGAATTGTCCTCAATTCTTTCCTTTCCATTCATCAAGCATTTATCATTTAATATCATTTATTGAATTTAAAGCCCTCACCAATTTTTCTTAAATTCCATGATATTCACTTGCCTCATTTTATATAATCACCATTAAGTCATGAGACAAGGCTTTATTTAAAGAGTATAATCAAGGATTTGACTTTAATGTCATATCTTATCATCCAAAATACCTTTTCTCTATGGCCCTACTAGATCAGTCGACTGCCCCTGGAGCAATCAACTCCCAAAACTCACAGAATGTTTCTGGGCTGAAACCAGTCGACTGCCCCCAGGGCAGTCGACTGATACCTGAATTTCAGGTTTTTTAGCCCAATTTCAGTAATGCCTAGTTAATTCCACAACTCTCCGAAAAATCTGAAATTTTGTAGGGAGATTTGTGGAGCCAATGTTTACTTGGGAAAAATACGATTCCAAACAAATGTACTCCGGATCCCAAGATTGGCACGAAACTCAACTTTCTTTAAAATGTGTCATTTAAACTCATCCCAAAAGTTCTAATTTGGACTTCTCCTTAATGTATCCTCTTATCCTTGATCATAAGTCATTTCTATCATTGAATTATATAGTATTCACACATTTAACCTCAATTTTCTCGAATATAATCCTATTTTTATCCTTTTCTCCCTAAATTCCCTTTTAATGTGTCAATTTCCTATGCTTAAGACTTACCCAAGTCTTTTAACCATTTTTGGCACATTTCACATAATTTCCTAGGAGAAAAACTCTTGAGATCCATTAACCATGGACCCCAAAGGCTCCTAGAGCTCCCCCTTGAGCTCTGAGCCCTAGCCACCTCCCTAGGTGGCTCAATCCACACTAAGCCACACCGATGCGCCCCCGGTGACTCTTGGCCTATAAAATGAACTTTCTTAACCTTAGACACCTTGTCTTTGGTTAAGTTGTTTCTTCTACCCTCAAATGGCACCCCCTTGCCATTTTTGACCTTCTCCCTCTTGCCAAAATTATATGCTTCCCCAGCATACTTCCTTTTGTTGGCCTCGGAGGTCTTAGACCGGTATCCCAACCCCGATCTATCATAGTTAGGTTTTAAGCTATCCAACACCATGTCTATGTCCTTAGATCCAACCGTGAATCTTTCTAGGGCTTTTTCTAATGTGTCAAGCCTTGCCCTCAAGGCTTGATTTTCCCTCTCTAGACCTTTAACTTTGGAGTCCATATGTCCACTTTGGACATTCCTAGAACTACCCATTTTCCTAGGCACATTCCTTCCCTTTTTGGGAGTAGTGTTGTGATCCTTAGGTCTAGAGGTCTTGGGTTGATCATGATACATGCTTTTCCAAGGATTATGATCTACCTTGTTAATCCTAGTCCTATCATTATATCTAAAACCATGGTTATGCACAAATAAGTAATTTTTGTTAATTTTAGCATGCATGGATGAATGATTAACATTATTTTGAATATGCAAGGAGGAAATTGAATTACACTTTAACCTAGGGTTAGAAATTACCTCCCTTACCCTTGTAGTTCCACCTTGTTGTGATCTTTGCTTCCTCCTTTCTTCTTTCTCCCATCTCCTCAAGTGTCCCATTTTCTTGAGCTCTTTCTTCCTTGGACACTTGGTGTGGTAGTGCCTAGCTCACCACACGTGAAACATCGAATCCTCCTCTTCTTCTCTTGGATTTCTCCAATCCTACACTTTATGTCAGAATTTAATTTAATTGAAATAGGTTTAGAGTATACCTCCTTTTTATCTTTCGGGCACTTGTCCTTGTAGTGCCCCTTTTCATTGTAACCAAAACATGTGATGTGCTCTTTCTTTTTAGCTTTGGTGGAGGTAGAGGCTTCTTCTTCAACTTTTGATGATGTGGATGCCTCCTCTTGATCCGGTACGGTTGAGGGTCTCTCCTCCCCCTCAATTCTTAAAATCGATACCTCCTCTTCTTCTCTTGAGGAGGTTGACGATATTTCAGTCTCTCCCTCACTTGAAGATGTAGACACTTCCTTTTCTTATTCTTCTTCTTGACTCATTTGACTTTTCTCCTTGGCCTCTTGAACTTGTGTAGGACTTTCATGATATTCTTTCAAATTGCTCCACAATTCACATACATTTTGGTATGCCCCTACACAACTCAAAATTTTGTTAGGCACAATATCAATCAATATACCCATTACCTTTTCATTTGCCCTTGCTTGTTCTTGTTGCTCTTGATTCCAATACCTAGGTCTAAGCCTCTTCCCACACTTATCCTTTAGAATCTCGAAGGGCTCTTCAAGCACGATCCGAAGGTCCCACTCCATTCCAAACCATGCCTCCATTCTCGCTTTCCAATATCCGAAATTCTCATGGTCGTAGGCCAGCGGAGTGTAAATATCGTCCCCTAACTTATCATCCATTTTCTTTTCCCTCTAGCGTGTGCTCCCTCGGTGGTTAGTCTGATCAAGAGCGGTCCTCGCTCTGATACCAATTGATAAATCGAAGACGTTGCTAGAGGGGGGTGAATAGCGATTTTTCGTTGAATTCTCTACAAGATTGTTAGCGCAGCGGAAATACAAATAAAAATAAATTAATCAAGAGAGAACAATGCTAACAACCTGATTTACTTGGTATCCACCCCGGACGGGTGACTAATCTAAGAATCCGTCGATGGATCAATCCCCGAATAACCTCCGGCTAGCCCTCGTCGCTCCTTGTGGGTAGAGAAACTGTTGGTGCAGAATGCACCCAAGTCAAACCTGTGTTTTGATAATGGCAACATAGGTCAAAAGTTAAGTCTTACTTGTTTTCTAACAAATTACTCTAGTGTACAGGAAAAGTCCTAGCGAAGGACTGCTAGGCACTGGCAAAGGAAAGCTAGGGTAAAAAGTCCTAGCGAAGGACTGTTAGGCACTGGTGAAGGAAAGCCAGAGTCAAAAGCCCTAGCGAAGGACTACTAGGCGCCAGGCGAAGGACAGCCTGGGACTGAAGCCCTAGCGAAGGAATGCTAGGCACCGGGCGAAGGGAAGCTCGGCATCCAAGACCTGACAAAGGACCGCCAGACAAAAGTCCAACCAGAGGAATGGTTGGCATCAGGTAAATTCTCCCCAGAGGAGTAGGTGAGGACGCGTTCCCCGTCGAGGGAACAGTAGGTGTCGGTTCGACCTAGGGCTCCATTTCGGAGGCCCAAAGTCAGAACCAAGACAGCTAAGGCTGTATAAAACAACAAATTTATGCTTTATATTGTTTTCGGACTAACCCTGGATGCAGTACCAAAAGAACGTGTGTCTGCAGCTCAGAGAGCCTCAAAGCAGTGAGGCAGCAGCTGAGCAGGGCGCCCTGAGTGTCCAAGGCGCCCCCAAGGTGAACAAGAAACAAGTGAAGCAAAAAGGAGCTTCGGCTGACTACTGGCCGGGGCGCCCTCAGCAGCCAGGGCGCCCTCAGCAGCCAAGGCACCCTCAGCAGCAAAGGCGCCCCGCGCCTATGTCAGCAGAGTCAATCACCCTTATCCAGCCGAGAAGCCAGCGCGGAAAAAGTCAAGCAAGGCGCCCTCAGCGTCCAGGGCGCCCCTAGGGTCAAACCTCATCCCTATTCGGGTGGGATAAAGCTTGACCGAGAGGATTAGGGATCGCTTGACACGTGGCAGGGCGCCCCCGACGTCCAGGGCGCCCCGAGGTGCTATAAATAGCCCCCAATGCCCAAGCTTCCAAAGACAACTTCTGAATCAACTCTTTTACGCTCTTCTGCACTCGCGCTTCGCCTCGGAATCCTTCCAACTCGTGCCGACGACGTCCCGCTGCTCAGAAAAAGTCGATCTACCCCGGACGTCGGTAAAAGAGTTATTTTAAAGTTTACTATACTTAATTCTAATTCTGTAATCTTTTGTAAACGAATTTGCGCCTGATATAGAATTGCCCAAAGTAAACGGTCAATGACCGTGGGCCTTGGAGTAGGAGTCGACCCAGGCTCCGAACCAAGTAAAAACGACTGCGTCTCTGTGTTATTATTTTTCTTATTTTCCACTGTGCACCTGCTCTTAATTTTCCGAAAAACGAATACCGATATTCACCCCCCCCTCTATCGGTTCTATCGATCCAACAAGTGGTATCTGAGCGGGGAAGTTCAAACCTGGTGCAACCACCAGTTTGAAATTTTTTTCGGATCTTTATTTTCCTTTTCTTTAAATTTTCGTTAAATATCTCGTTTGAGTTTTTTTTTCGAGGTTGGTGCAACACCCCTCGTTATCTTATTTATCCAGCACTACTAATCCAAGACCTAGTCTTGAAAAATTTGTTTTTCTATTAGTTTTCTATTTTCAGATTAAAATGGCCATGCAAGAGGGTTTTAGCACCGCCAGACCTCCACTTTTCAGTGGAGAAGACTTTTCTTACTGGAAAAGTCGCATGGAGGTCCACCTGAAAACTCAGGTGGACATGTTGATCATTATCCAGTCCGGTCTGGAGATCCCCAGAAACGCCGAAGGACTTCCTCAAAGCTATTCAGAATGGGACAATGCCCTCAAGCGCAAAATAGAAGCCGATGCAAAAGCAACACAAACCCTACAATGTGGCCTGACAAAAGAGGAGCTGAACCGAGTGGGGCCCTTCAACAATGCCAAGGAGCTATGGGCAAAATTGATCGAGCTGCACGAAGGAACAACAGATACCAGGATCAGCAAAAGGGATCTGCTCCTGAACAAACTCTACACCATCAAGATGGCCGACAGCGAAACGGCAGCCCAACTCCACACACGGATCCAAGAGTTGATGAACGGTCTTCACACTATAGGTCACAAGGTCGAAAATCGTGACCTAATAAGGTATGCTCTAAACGTCTTCCCTAGAAACACCTTGTGGGCATCTATGGTAGATGCATACAAGGTCTCAAGGGATCTTTCTAAAATAAAGTTAGACGAGTTATTTTCCGAATTAGAACTGCACGAACAAACTAACTCCAATATGGTCGAGAAAGGGATTGCTTTCTTTGCAGGAAAATCTGGAAGATCAACAAAGAAGAAACCGCAAACTGAACCTGAGTCTAACTCAGACTCAGACACAGAAGATGAAGGAGAACAAACTAAGCTGGTCCGACTAGCCCGAAGCTATTACAAAGAGCTGAAGAACCAAACCAACCGACGGAAAGTAAAGGACGAACCAGCTGAACCCGCAAACAAGCCCAACGTGACCTGCTATGAGTGCAAGAAAAAGGGTCACTACAAGTCAGAGTGTCCTAATCTAAAGGAAACTAAAAAGACAAGAAGAAAGAAAGCACTGCAAGCAACCTGGGACGAATCTTCCTCAGAAGTAGAAGAAGAGGCACCCCAGTCCAACCTTCTAGCCCTAACCGCCTTAGAAGAAGTCGGAACCGAGTCAGAGTCAGATGAGGACGACGGCAAACTGACCTTCTCAGAAGATGGCGAAATCAAGGTGAGTGGTTTCAATAGAAGTCATTTAAATGATTTAATTTCATATCTGTCTCTAGATTTGGCGAAAGCCAAACTCCGAATCGAGTCCCTCCGACAGGAAGTAAAACTCCTGAAAGAGGGAGCTGACTCTGAACCCTCAACCGAGAAAGTTCAAGAAGGAACTCCTACTCAAGTTGAAAAACTTGAGAAAGAGAACTCCTCCCTGAAAATTCAGGTTAAGGATCTAAGAGCGGCTTTAGAACGATTCACTTCTGGGTCCAAGGGTCTTGACATGATGCTTGGAAAGCAGAAGTCCGTTCTAAATCGATCCGGATTTGGCTATAGAACCAAATCCCGACAAAGATCTTACCTTGCTGTACTGAATCAGTCTAGAGGTAAAATTCAGGCATGGGTACCCAAACTGTGCCTGAACAAACCGACTGGATCAAATCAGTATTGGATTCCCAGGGACAAGATTCACATCTTGCCTAACTATCACCGTGGCTTTAGTCCAGGGGGAGCCAAACTGAAAACAATATTTATTGTTAGATAAATTTTTTTAATTCTTGATTGCAAATTGTTTGATTGATTGTTTATTTAAATTTCTGTAATTTACCATGCTTAGATTTAGGAATGGTTAGTATAAGGACCAAACACACTTAACTGAAACTTGACAACATAGTATTGGGTGGAGGTGAGATGATAGTACGTTAGGGAAGCCAATTTGGCAGAACTAGCCGAAGCTATCGATCCAAGACCCAAACTAGTTAGACCAGAAATTTTTCAAAGAATAATTTTGAAAATGAAATTTCATTAAAAGGCTTTGTCAAGGAAAGGGTGGATGATCCCATAAGGCTACGACCAAAGAAGGCCTAGTGCCTCGCCAAGTCCTGGAAGCCAATTTTTGAAATTCAAATTCAAATTACTTTTTGTAAATTCAAATCTAACACAATTTTCAGCTAAGTATAGATTCAAACATTTTTCACTCATAATAAATTTAACTGTTTTCAAAATTAATTAAGTTTTCAAAATTTAATTGTTTTCAAAATTAATTAAGTTTTCAAAATAAACCATCCTTTTTAAAATAATCTTAACTATTAAAACCTGTCTCACGAGACCTATAAGGCTAACGTGATTGAAACCCCTAGATTTGGGTGAGACAGACTAGGCAGTGAAACTCAATTCAAGCTATTCCTAACTCTAATTGGATCCAAATCAAGAAAACTCTTTATGTGTAGGAACATAAAGATTTGGACCAATGGATGTTGGATAGCGGTTGCTCCAGACACATGACTGGAGATAAATTGAAGTTCACCAAGCTCAAGTTCAAAAACCTAGGCTCAGTGGCATTTGGCAATAATGCTACACTCAAGGTAATTGGGTCAGGTAATATTGAACTTAAATCCGATTTCATTATTAAGAAAGTTCTATTGGTTGAAAACTTTAATTTTAACTTGCTTAGTATAAGTCAGTTATGTGATTCTGGTTACATAGTTACTTTCAACAATTCCAACTGCCTGATTAGAAATGAACAAGACTCAGAAATCATACTTAAGGGCACTAGGAAAAATAATGTATACACTATAAACCTTCCCCTTGTACCCAAATGTATGTTAACACAGTTAGAACAATCAAACCTCTGGCATAGGAGATTAGGTCATACCAATCTGAGAACTATCTCAAAAATTACCCAACGTGGCTTAATCAAAGGTATCCCCAAAATTAAAAATAATGAAAACCTAATATGTGAATCGTGTAATCAAGGTAAACAAACCAAATCCAATCACAAACTAACCCAATCCGATTTAACTCAAACTACACTTGAGCTCCTACATCTTGACCTATTTGATTCACATGGAGCCAAGTCACTAAGCGGGAACCGATACTGCTTAGTAATAGTTGATGATTACTCTAGGTTTACCTGGGTTAGGTTTCTAAAAACCAAAGATGAAACCCTAAACCTATTTAATGAATTCTGCAAACTAATTGAAAATCAAAACGACACTAAAATTAAAAGACTTAGGAGTGATCACGGGGGAGAGTTTGAAAATCAACGATTCGAGGAATTCTGTAAGGTAAATGGGTACTTACATGAATTTTCATGTCCTAGAACTCCCCAACAAAATGGGATAGTCGAGCGAAGAAATAGAACATTACAAGAAGCCGCTAGGGCTATGCTCAACGAATTTAAACTAGCAAACCAATTTTGGGCAGAAGCAACTAGTACGGCCTGTTATATCCAAAATAGGGTTTTGATTAACAAGCGACACAACAAAACCCCCTATGAACTGTACTACCACAGACTCCCAAACCTACACTACCTAAGGGTCTTTGGATGCAAAGTCCATATCCTAAACACCAAAGACTATTTAGGAAAATTTCAGTCCAAGTCAAACCTAGGTATCTTCCTAGGATACTCAACCACAAGTAGAGCCTATAGAGTTTACAACAACCAAACTAAGAAAATTGAAGAAACAACAAACTTAATTTTTGATGAAGAAATCAACTCAACATCTAATAATCCAGACCCAACTTCATCAAACTCTGACCAAGAAAATAATGAACAAACTATTGAACCCTTAATTGAACCTTTAAACGAACTAACCATTGAACCAATTAATGAATCAACTGAACCAAGAATCGAACCAACAAATGAACCAGCCCAAAGAGTCGAATCAAATAGTGAACCAAACCGACCAGCCGGACCTGAGGCTGAACCAAGCTCTAGAAGAACAAAGAAACCCAGACTTAGTCACCCAACCGATCAAATTGTGGGTGATCCAACTCTAGGAGTCAGGACTAGGTCCTCCTATAGAAACCTTAGTCAAATAGCTATGATATCAAAAATTGAACCCAAAACTATAGAGGAAGCCCTACCTGATCCTGATTGGATCATAGCTATGCAAGAAGAACTAGCTCAATTTGAGAGAAACCAAGTCTGGGAATTAGTACCTAAACCTGAGGGCAAATCCGTCATTGACACTAAGTGGGTCTTTAGAAATAAGTTGAATGATCAAGGAGAAATAGTTAGAAATAAAGCCCGCTTAGTAGCTAAGGGATTCAGCCAAGTAGAGGGATTAGATTACGATGAAACATATGCCCCAGTAGCTAGACTTGAGTCCATTAGAATGTTGTTAGCATTTGCATCCCATAAAGGATTTAAGCTATACCAAATGGATGTAAAGTCAGCCTTCCTGAATGGATTCATTAAAGAGGAAGTTTATGTAGGACAACCTCCTGGGTTTGAGGACTTAGACAAACCTGACCATGTGTATAAATTAACTAAAGCACTATATGGGTTGAAACAAGCACCTAGGGCTTGGTATGAACGGTTATCAAATTACTTAACGTCTAAAGAATTTAAACAAGGACAAATTGACTCAACATTGTTTATTAAAACCCTAGGAAAAGATATATTTATTGCCCAAATTTATGTAGATGACATAATCTTTGGATCCACCAACACCAACTTTCTAAAAGAATTTGTCAAGATAATGGAAGATGAATTTGAAATGAGCTTAGTTGGTGAGCTTACCTTTTTCCTAGGACTACAAATCAAACAAACTAGAGATGGAAACTACGTCCATCAATCCAAATATGCTAAAGAGTTAATAAAGAAATTTAAAATGGATAACTCTAAAAGCATAAGTACCCCAATGGCAACCAATGTTAAAATAGACAGTGACCCTGATGGCAAGCCAGTAGACCTCAAACTATATAGAAGTATGATAGGTAGTCTACTTTACCTTACAGCCAGCAGACCTGACATTTTATTTGCTGTAGGAATATGTGCTAGATACCAAACCTGTGCTAAGGAAACGCACTTAGCAGCCCTAAAAAGAATACTAAGATATATAAAGGGTACCCTAAATGTAGGGATTTGGTATCCTAGAACCTCAACCTTCAATCTGTCAGGATACTCGGACTCTGACTATGCTGGTTGCAAATTAGATAGAAAAAGCACAAGTGGAAGCTGCCAACTGTTAGGACATAGCTTAGTAAGTTGGTGCAGCAGAAAACAACACTGTGTAGCCCTATCCACAACTGAAGCTGAGTATGTGGCCTTGGGAGAATGTGTAGCACAACTTTTATGGATGATGCACACTCTTAAGGACTTCCAGCTCAACTATAATCAAACCCAAGTCTTCATCGACAATATAAGTTCGATCAATTTAACCAAAAATCCAATCCAACACTCCAGGACTAAACACATAGAAGTTAAACACCACTTTGTTCGAGACCATGTAGCCAGGGGTGAGATAGTACTTAACCATATAGACTCAAAATCCAACTTAGCTGATATTTTTACAAAACCCTTACCTGAATCTGAGTTCAGCTCACTAAGAAGGCAGTTAGGATTGTGTTCTGTAGAATAGAGTAACTCAATTCTTTTCTGCTCTACTTGATTTTAAATTCAGTTTCTAAAAATAGAATTTTTGAAAAACTGTTCTACTTAATTTCAAAATCAGTCTGTTTTAAATCTTTTTCGACTTAGTTTTATTTCAAAACTACCCCTTTCAAAACTAGGGATTTTTCGAAAATGGACTTAGCCTAGGCCCTAACCCTAGAACTGCATGCACCTATAGACTTAGAAGCCAGCATCTCACAAGCACCTTAGGGTACTTTGATTGATAACCTAGAAAGGGTTGAGATGCTTAGGTCTTTGCCTTAATTCAAGATGCTTTAAGTCAGTGCATCTGCAGTAATTGGGGCACTAAATACAACTTACACAGCAATCAAGTTAAGTGTCAAGTCTAGAAAATCTAACTTGAACAGAAACACTTAACTTGACTAACCCTAGCAAAAACTACTGTTTATAACAGTTAGTAAGTAGCTAATTGGGTTAGACAGGTCCCTACAGAGAAAATTGAATGATTTAGTTTAAGTCTAATTTCTTTCCATTTGGTCTGATTTGGTTCAGTACAGCAATATCTTACTTATTTCCTTTATGCAATCTTAATTCTGCTATATTCATCTGTTTTTGATATATGGCAAAGGGGGAGAGATAGGAAAGGAGAGAGTAAAATCAATTTTTTTAACTCTATCCTTTATTCAAAAAGTCTTCAAAAAAAAGTCTTCAAAAATTTCTTATCCTTTATTCAAAAATTTTCAAAGAGACTTAAGCTTTTCAAAATCGACTAAAGTACTTAAGTTCTTAAAGCTTTCAAATTTTTTTTGGCTTTCAAAATTTTGCTAAGTACTCAAGTCGTTCAAAATTTTCTTACTTAAGCTTGTCAAAATTTTTTAAAAGGACTTTAAGCTCAAGTTTTTCAAAACTGTATAAATACAAATTATTAAGTACTTAAGCTTTCCAAAGTGTTTCAAAATTTACTAAGTACTTAAGCGTTTTAAATCCTTAAGCTTTGTAAATCCTACTAAGTACTTAAGCTTTTTAAATCCTATTAAGTACTTAAGCTAACACTTTCAAACTTGTAAGTACTCTAAAAATCATGCTTCAAAACTTCCCTATGTACTTTTAACTTAAGGTATGAAAAGACTTTCTAAATTTCTAAAAACTTAAGTTTCCAAAAGTACAAGCTTTTTTAACCCCATGAATCTTTGAAAAATTTAGGGGGAGATTCCTTCCAGGGGGAGGGAACAAATTTTAAAACTTTTTGCTTGCTTAAACTTAACTTTTTGAACTAGGGTTGCCATAAATCAAAAAGGGGGAGATTGTTGGTGCAGAATGCACCCAAGTCAAACCTGTGTTTTGATAATGGCAACATAGGTCAAAAGTTAAGTCTTACTTGTTTTCTAACAAGTTACTCTAGTGTGCAGGAAAAGTCCTAGCGAAGGACTGCTAGGCACTGGCAAAGGAAAGCCAGGGTAAAAAGTCCTAGCGAAGGACTGCTAGGCACTGGCGAAGGAAAGCCAGAGTCAAAATCCCTAGCGAAGGACTGCTAGGCGCCAGGCGAAGGACAGCCTAGGACTGAAGCCCTAGCGAAGGAATGCTAGGCACCGGGAGAAGGGCAGCTCGGCATCCAAGACCTGACAAAGAACCGTCAGGCAAAAGTCCAACCAGAGGAACGGTTGGCATCAGGTAAATTCTCCCGAGAGGAGTAGGTGAGGACGCGTTCCCCGTCGAGGGAACAGTAGGCGTCGGTTCGACCTAGGGCTCCATTTCGGAGGCCCAAAGTCAAAACCAAGACAGCTAAGGCTGTATAAAACAACAAATTTATGCTTTATATTGTTTTCGGACTAACCCTGGATGCAGGACCAAAGGAACGTGTGTCTGCAGCTCAGAGAGCCTCAAAGGAGTGAGGCAGCAGCTGAGCAGGGCGCCCTGAGTGTCCAAGGCGCCCCCAAGGTGAACAAGAAACAAGTGAAGCAAAAAGGAGCTTCGGCTGACTACTGGCCGGGGCGCCCTCAGCAGCGAGGGCGCCCTCAGCAGCCAGGGCGCCCTCAGCAGCAAAGGCGCCCCGCGCCTATGTCAGCAGAGTCAATCACCCTTATCCAGCCGAGAAGCCAGCGCGGAAAAAGTCAAGCAAGGCGCCCTCAGCGTCCAGGGCGCCCCCAGGGTCAAACCTCATCCCTATTCGGGTGGGATAAAGCTTGACCGAGAGGATTAGGGATCGCTTGACACGTGGCAGGGCGCCCCCGACGTCCAGGGCGCCCCGAGGTGCTATAAATAGCCCCCAACGCCCAAGCTTCCAAATACAACTTCTGAATCAACTCTTCTACGCTCTTCTGCACTCGCGCTTCGCCTCGGAATCCTTCCAACTCGTGCCGACGACGTCCCGCTGCTCAGAAAAAGTCGATCTACCCCGGACGTCGGTAAAAGAGTTATTTTAAAGTTTACTGTACTTAATTCTAATTCTGTAATCTTTTGTAAACGAATTTGCGCCTGATATAGAATTGCCCAAAGTAAACGGTCAACGACCGTGGGCCTTGGAGTAGGAGTCGACCCAGGCTCCGAACCAAGTAAAAACGACTGCGTCTCTGTGTTATTATTTTTCTTATTTTCCGCTGTGCACTTGCTCTTAATTTTCCGAAAAACGAATACAGATCTTCACCCCCCCCTCTATCGGTTCTATCAATCCAACAGAAACCTCGCCACAACACCAAACAAAGCATTGAGCACAAAGACTACTATCTTGCCTTTAACCAAGACAAGATTCATCAAGAATCTCAGCCACCACGAAGTCCTCTTTAAATAGAACTCGGGTTGAAACCCTCACCACCAGTCGACTGTTCCCAGGGCAGTCGACTGGTGCCACTAAAATTCGAGCGTTGCACCCTAACGTTCGAATTCTCAGCCAACTCACCAGCCACCTACCAGTCGACTGCTCCCAGAGCAGTCGACTGGTCCCTAGCTGAAACCCTTCCCGAGTACATTCACACAGCACTCGTACCCTCACGACTCGACTGACTCCTCCTCCGCAGCCTCGACTGTTGCCTTCGCGCCCTCTTCATCTTCGGCTCCATTCCCTCGGATGCACGCAAGCCTCCAGCTTGCCTCCTGCCATCCTTCACACATGTCTCGAAGTCCACGCCCATCAGCTCATCATCCCTGCTCTCCAAGGTCCCTCAGGTGCACACAAGCCTCCAGCTTGTCTCCATGCCACCCTTCACCGTACCGAGGCCGTTCAGTCAAGTCCATATGTGTAACCTGTACAACCTGCACACTCAACATACACATATAAGAACACAAGGGTAAACCTAACTTAAACCCTTTGCCCAAACATCAAAACACTTGGTCACTCCGGACCACAGATTGCCTCAACACCACCTTTGCGCCGCTCCTGACAAAATGTTCAAGAATACCCCGCACTTCGCCCCATCAGTATATTGATGCAGTAGGGCCGCATTCTCAAATTTACAAATGTAATCTTATGGATCTATTTTCCCATCGTAATCAGCAATCCCTAGACCTTGGAATTGCTTGGGCATGGGATCATCCATAATGTCCCGAACAAAAGGTGAAGAGGTATACTTCGAGAGAACCTTTGCAGGTTCACTTTTTCCTTATCCCTCTTCTTGTTGCAAAATGGTGGAGGCGGCCATATGTGCTTTCTCCATCTCTCCCATGAAGTCTCGTTGATGTCCCAGGGCCGCATTCTCGGGCACCCCCGAAGGCAAGATGGATCTTCTATTCCGGGCATATGAAGCGGATGCTCTTTGGACAGCGGCCTACATTGGCACTACTCATTGAGATGCAACTTACTCGATTTAGTGTTGCTCCAGCGCCCCTCGAACAACATTGGCTATTAGGCGATCCAGTTCTTCCCATGTCAAAATAATTGGTTGTTGGTGCCGGAAGCACCAAAGTCGAACCTATGTTTTGATAATGGCAAAGGGTTCAGAAGTTAAGATTTGGTTGTGATCTAACAAGCTTATTAAGTGTGCAGGAAAGTCCTAGGTACACTAGGCACTAAGTCCTGGTTCTATGAATTGGGCAACGAAGACCTGGTCAAGGATTGGGCACCGAAGACCTGGTGAGTGAAGCTAGGCACGAAGACATGGTCGAGGACTGGGCACCGATGACCTGGTGAGTGAAGCTGGGCACTAAGACCTGGTCGAGGACTGGGCACCGAAGACTTGGTGAGTGAAGCTGTGCAAAAGTCCAACTAGAGGAGCCGGTTGGCAAAAAGATAAATTCTCCCGAGAGGAGTAGGTGAGGATGCGTTCCCTGTAGGAGGGAACTTTAGGCGTCGGTTCGACCTAGTGTTCCATTTGGGAGATCCAATGTCAGAACTCAGACAGCTCAGGCTGTAAATAATGTTTTAATCTTATCATTTGTATGTTTTGTATGTCTTTGGAACTAACCCTGGTTGCAGGAATGAATGGAAGGAGTTTTCTGCACTCAGGCGCCTCAATGGAGTGAGGCGCCCTAGTTGGGCTAGATGCCTGTATTGAGACAGGCGCCCCAGTGAAGGGTTAAACAGAGCATTCGAAGCAAACTGCCACGCAAGCCTTTGTACCAAGTCAAGCTAGGCGCCTGTGTTAACACAGGCGCCCCAGTCAGCTCAGGCGCCCCAGTTGAAGGGATAAGCACTGGCCGAATCTGCGGATTGGAGTTCTCGCAGGATAGGTCGCGTGTCAGGCGCCCCCTTCAACACAGGTGCCCCACTGACCAGTATAAATAGGGGTTCACCCCAAGGCTTCAGAACAACTTACAAATCTCGCTCTCAACACTTTCGTTCAAGCGCTACGCTCCGACAAGCTCCATACTCGCGATTCAAACACCGACGATGACCCGCTGCTCCAAACTTCCAACCTCTCCGGTCGTCGGTAAAAGTTTAATTCTTTAACTGTTGTAATTTCATTTTTAGTTTTATATTTATACTCCAACTTGTAAACTCTTTTCGAATATAGAATTGCCCATCGTAAACGGTCAAGCTCCGTGGGCCTTAGAGTAGGAGCCGACCTCGACTCCGAACCAAGTAAAAAGAAATCGTATTAGTAATTAATTTTACTGTTTCCACTGCGTAATAATTGCTCTCTTTGTCCGAAATTTTTTACGATCAATATTCACCCCCCCCCCTTTATCGATTCAATCTGATCCCACATTGGTTGCCCTTCCAGTTCCGCTAACGCAGTATTCATTCTAATGATTAATCTAGAGATATCACACAGACGGCGACAAACTTATTCCGAAAGTGAGCGTCATGAACGATAGGTCACCGTAGTTCAACCTTGGGTAAGAACGGGAGGACACCTACACCGTGGTACAACCTTGGGTGCTGACGAGCGGACATCTACGCCTGCAAGATTAACATGAGTATTAAAAGGATACACCGGAAAGAGTTCCAGCGGAGTCCTCTCCGACGATCAAGTCAGAAATTCTTCTAGTATGGAGAAGAGGCGAGGAGAATAGGAATCTCAAAGTTCCGAAAAAAAGGATCCCCTTTACCTGGGTATTGAAGCACCTTATATATTTGCTATCCCTCCTTCGATCGCCCCTCACGTCCCCGTAACCGCCTCCTTTATTTCCGCGCTTAATGGTTAATGTTGTTTGACAGCTATCATCTGCTAAGGGATGTTGGTAACGACCGCCACACACCT
>JAGFNQ010006466.1:325024-378716 GCA_024364735.1 Boesenbergia rotunda
CTTCATTTGATTATGAGATATGACAAATGGATGTGAAAACAACTTTCCTTAATGGAAACCTGCTTGAGGATGTATACATGATACAACCTGAAGGTTTCACATCGGTTGATAAAACCAAAGTATGCAAGCTTCGACGATCTATATATGGACTGAAGCAAGCATCTAGGAGCTGGAACATCCGTTTTGATGAGACAATCAAAGAGTTTGATTTCTCACAAAATCCTGACGAACCTTGTGTGTACAAGAAGGTTAGTGGGAGTGCAGTCGTATTCCTAGTATTATATGTCGATGACATTTTACTTATAGGAAACGATATATCAGTTTTACAGACAGTTGAAATTTGGTTGTCCAAAACTTTCTCCATGAAAGACCTGGGAGAAGCAACCTATATCCTTGGGATTAGAATCTATAGAGATAGATCAAAACGGTTGCTTGGTCTTTCGCAGTCTACATATATAGACCGAGTGCTAAAAGGGTTTAGCATGTCGGAATCCAAGAAAGGTTACCTTCCCATCAGGCATGGGATCAACCTTTCAAAGTCTATGTGTCCACGCACAGAAGACGAAAGGATTTGCATAAATAAGATTCCCTATGCATCCGCGATAGGATCTATCATGTATGCTATGTTATGTACAAGGCCCGATGTATCGTATGCTCTGAGCGTCATGAGCAGATACGAATCTGATCCAGGAATGGATCATTGGGCGGCTGTCAAGACAATCCTTAAGTACTTAAGAAGAACTAAGGATGTGTTCCTAATATATGGAGAAGGAGATATGGTAATACGTGGGTATACGTGGATACGTATTTACTTTGAATGGAGGCGCAATAAGTTGGAAGAGTTCCAAATAAGACACCGTAGCGGATTCTACCACGGAAGCAGTCTGGATCAAGATGTTTGTCTCAAAACTTGGTGAGGTTCCAACCATTGATGAAGTAATACCGGTTTATTGCGACAACAATGGAGCTATTGCACAAGCAAAGGAACCAAGGTCTCATCAGCGATCCAAACACGTGCTTCGCCGCTATCATCTGATCAGAGAGATTATAAGTAGGAATGACATACAAATTGAGAAAATTCCCACTGAAAGGAATTTAGCGGATCCTTTAACTAAGGCCTTGCCTCAGAGCAAGTTTGAGGGTCATGTTAGAGCCTGTGGTATTGGATACCGTAGCGATTGGCATTAGGCCAAGTGGGAGTTTGTTAGTGATATGAGAGAAGTGTCCTAAGGCAATCGCCTTATGATTGTAAACATTTATTTTAATAAATGATAATTCACTATTTGAGTATACATGTTTGTGTATTTGATTGGGATCTTAAACTCATCTACTGAATGTCCGCAATACAATTCATAGCATAAGAGAATTTGTGATGGGATCACAACTAGTGATTATCTCTAAATGTGCAATTGTGAAGTATTGAAAATATCCCTAGTCGATGAATTGATAAAAACGGTCATTATCAATTCTGTTGAGACTAGCATGGGTTATTCTATAATCAGCTGATTCTCACTGGCTGGTGACATTGGGATGTCCAGAGATAAACATGGATGCTAGTTAAGGGAACTAGTTCATTGGAGTGACTAGCTGTAAAACTTCATATGGTAATCTATATAGATATGTCAATGAAATTCTTACTGCAGCTTAAGTGCAATGTTCCTTTGACTTGCGGTGTTCAAGTCATCTTGGTCATGGAGACTTATACTTTAACATCTTAAGCAAGCATCTCCTAGGAGGTGTGGACCCAGGATGATTGGGTATAAGCCGAAGTGCCCGAAGATGTTTGAGCAGCCTACAAAGGATTCACCACTCCTTGCGAGGAGATGTATACCCAGGCATATCGTCGGATTGTTACTCAAAGCCTCTGGCTAGAGCATATCATGTTTAGAGTGCAAGTCTCTTAAATACATGAGAGTAATTAGAAATTCAAAGGACGAGAAAGACACTACTTGGGCTAGGTGTGACGTAGTCAGCCTAGTGGGGACTGACACAAATAGACCGTGTCCTGAACCAAGTGGGTATAAGATGGTGAAGGGAATGGGACACGATTCATTAGAGCTGCTGAAGGGTTTCGGAATTACTTCTGAGGTCAAACCATTGATCTTTCGATTAATTGGGGTTCATGATGTACTACTAGGTGTCACTCATGACCGTTCTATAATTGGTTAATTATAGACGGCCAACATAAATCAAAAGCCTATTTTAGTCACACGCACTACGAGTAATCCAAGGGATTTAAAACGAGTTGAAAATTAGATTTTCCAATCAAGAGAAATAAGTCGAATCTGAGTTAATCAGAGGCGCAACGGAAACTTAAAATGGCTAAGTCTTTTGAAGGCTTATTGGGCGAATTAAATGAGTTTAATTCACGATCGATTCGGCTCGGTTTGGCCGGCCAAAGAGGGTGATAACCCCCTTTGGTTTGGCCGGCCACAACAAGGGGAAGAAACTAATTTATTTGATTTAATTAATAAAATAAATCTAGCGCGATTTGTTTTATAAATTATGGATAAATAAATTTGTATAAAGAAATTTATATAAATAAATTTATAGAAATTTATATAAATAAATTTATAGAAATTTATTCTTTTTATGGAAATTAAAATGATCCATGGAATGGTTTATTTTAATTTTATAAAATCAATTATGAATTGATTTTTTCATAATAAGAAAGTTTATAAATTTCTTATAAAATTTATTCCATAATTAAAGGAGAGAAGAATTTGTTTTATTATAAAGTTAGTTATAATAAAACTAGGCATAACGGAATAAGTCATAAGAAATTTTATAAGATAAAATTCTTATGATAACTAATTCCATTAATTCCGTTAAAAGAGAGACTTGGTAAGGGAGAGGCCACTATATAAAGGAACCAAAGGCAAGCCTTGAATTCCTAATCGATATAGAGCTATCAAGAGATTAGTTGCTCCCTTTCTCTTCCTCTCCTCTCCTTCCCTCCTAGGGCCGGCGCCCCTTTGTCATCTTAGGGCCGGCGCCCCTTTGTCATCTTAGGGCCGGCGCCCCTTTGCAAACCCTAGGGCCGGCACTCCATCTTCTCCAAGTGGTTGCCGTGAGCCAACAACACCAAGGAGAAGCCAACCAAGAAGAAGAAGAAGCGGATCGCATCTCCCTCCTTCCTGGAATTTAGATTCCGTTTCCTTTTGGTTAGTTTCCATTCTTTTCTCTTGTTGTTCTAGTTGTGCCTTCCGAGAATCTAGTAGTTCTCGTCGGCACAAAACTCATGACTTTGCGAAGTCATCCCAAAGAGAACTCGGCATGGACGCGAATAGAGGCGGAGCTTCCAAGGGACGCTACGGTTGGATCTCGTCCCTTTTCTTCGAGTTACGCGAGGTACAAAGTAAATTAGTTTACTTTTCCGCAAAAGTTTTTAATTTATGATCATATCCACACATCATAAGGTAGCATGCTAGATACGTGGTTAAAATAATTTGAGAAATTATTATGCTAATTCTTCCGATGCATGTAAAAATTTAAAGTTTTACGAACCCGTATCCTTGTCGACATGCACCCGGTCCCAACAATATGACTCCGATGCCATATTTCCATGCATGATACATAACTCCAATGTTCCAAAACCCATGAATTGAGACTCAAATCCATCTCCAACTCCTTTGGCATACTTCATGACCCTTCTAGACTTCCGAGAGAAAACCTCCTGGGATCCATAGACCATGGGTCCCAACTTGGCTCCTAGAGCCCCCCTTTGAGCTCTTAGCCTTAGCCACCTCCATAGGTGACTCAACAAACACTAGACCACACCGGTGTACCTCCGGTGACTCTTGGTCTACAATCCTAACCTTCTTAACCTTGGACACCTTATCCTTAGTCAAGACTTTCTTCTTGCCTTTAAATGGCACCCCCTTGCCATTTTGAACTTCCCCTCCTTGCTATAGTTATATGCTACCCTAGCATATTTCTTTTCATTGGCATTGGAGAACTTAGATCGGTATCCTAAACCCGATCTATCATTGTTGGGGTTTTGACCACCCAACACCATACCTAAACTCTTAGATTCAATAGTGAATCTATCTAGGGTCTTTTCTAATTTCTCAAGCTTTGCCCTTAAAGCTTGATTTTCCCTTTCTAGGTTCTTAAACCTAGAATCAACATGTCCACCTTGGACATTCCTAGACCTACCCATCCTAGGCATGTGTCTCCCCTTCTTGGGGTTAATGACTTGGTTCTTAGGTCTAATGGTCTTGGATTCATCATGATGCATGATTTTCCTAGGGTTTTAATTTACAATATTAACTCTACTCCTATCATGATATTTAAATCCAAAGTTATGCATGGGTAAATAATTGACATTATTTCTAACATGCATGGAGGAATTTGAATTAAATATAAAGTTAGGGATTACCTCTTTTACCCTTGTAGCTCCCCCTTAACTTGAGCTCCTCTTCTTTTCTAATTTCTTCAAGTGTGCCAACTTCTTGATTTCTCCTTTCTTTGGGCACTTGGTGTGGTAGTGTCCATGCTCAACACACATGAAGCAAATTATATGCTTCTTATCCTTCTTTGCTCCATCCCTACAACTCATATTAGTTTTCAAACTATTTGACTTGAGTTTAGGGTTTACCTCCTTTTTCTTACCCAATGAACACTTGTCCTTGTAGTGTCCTTTTTTATTGGACCCAAAGCAAATTATGTGCTCCTTTGACATTGCTTTGGTGGAGGTGGAAGCTTCTTCTTGCTCCGGCATTGAGGATGGTCTCTGTGGGGACCGATGTCGTCGATAGAAGGGGAGGTGAATATCGACTCGTAAAAACTTTTGCGAAAACCATGTCTTTCGATCATTCTAGATAGAGAGTTGTAGGACCAGTGCCGTCAATAGAGCGGGGGGGGGGGGGGGGGGGGTTGAATATCGACCATAAAAATCTTTCGCAAACTCCGTAAACTTTTCAGTTCGACACTTTGAGATTCGTTCTAAACAGAGCGTTAGTAGCACAGCGGAAAATAAAACAGTAAAGTAAGGACGACACAAATTGCACACGAGATTTTACTTGGTTCCCAACCCCCCAGGGTCAGTACATCCAAGGCCTAAGCACGGGAATGCCCGTCCACTAATGGTCTCCTTTCCAGACTTTCCAGAGGCGAAGAAACCTGTCTTACAGTGCAAGAGTTGCAAACAAAAGGATAAATAAATTTAAATGCAGAATGTAAACTCAAACCGAACAAACAGATTGAAACTCGGCCCATCTGGACCTCCAAAGTGCTGCACACTTCCTCCTGGAGCCTCCTGGTCTAGAGCTTCATCGTTAGCACTTTGTCATCACTTGGGAAGCTTAGAATCGTTCCAAAAAGTTGTGTCTTGAGCCTTGGGGTCGAAGCCCATTTTATAGCCTTCATTAGGGCGCCTGTGATGACTAGGGCGCCTCAAAGGGCTTGGTCAAAGCTTATCTCCGCGCTGAACTCGTCGGAGCCGATAAGGCTTCTGACCAGGGCGCCCTGGACCTCCCAGGCATCTCATTGAACTTGGTCAAAGCTTATCTCTGCTTCGAACTCGTAGTAGTAGATACAGCTTTCAACCAGGGCGCCTGTAACATATGGGGCGCCTGAATGAAGACCTGGTTTGCCTCCTTTCACTAAGGCGCCCCAGTTGATGGGGGAGCCTAGCTCCTTTAGGGTGCCTCCTTCAATGGGGGCGCCTAGCAGCCAGTCTTCCAGCCGCGGTGTGTGTTGTTTGCCTGCTTTGTCTTCCATTCTAGGTACCTGCAAGATACACAAATACAAAGCAAATGTACATACAATCTTAGCCTTAACGAGATGGTTCTGACTTCGGATTTCTGTGAAACCCTAGGTCGAACCGACATAAGTTCCCACCCCCGAGAACGCGCCTTCAACCTACTCCTCTCAGGAGACGGTTGCCACCCAGTCCATTCGGGTGGACTTTTACTTAGCCTTCGATACTCTCGGATCTCGAGACATCCAAACCTTGACCCATCTCTACTTATGTCCTTAGTCATCACTCAGCTAAGTTGCTCAATCCCTCGGACTAAGACTTCGTGCCCAAACCCTAGGTCCAGGACATCGGCGCCCAACCCTCGGCCAGGACTTCGTTCCCAATTCCTCAAACTAGGTCTTCGGTGCCCAACCCTCGGCCAGGAATTAGTGTCCAATTCCTCGAACCAGGTCTTCGTGCCCAGCTTCACTCACCAGGTCTTAGTGCCCAACTTCCGGTCAGCTCTTCGTCCCCAGTCCGCGACAAGGACTTCTTGCCCAACTTCCGGTCAGGACTTAGTTGCCCAGCCCGCGACCAGGACTTAGTGCCCAATTCAAATGAACCAGGACATCGTGCCTAGGATAACTAGGACTTTGGTTCACTTTGTTACACCTTTCTTGACTAACCCTTCCCTTGTTCAATGTATCACTGACTTAAGTATATTGTCAAACATTGAAACACTTAGAGGAGGACATCACTGTTGCAACTTGCACCAACAAGAGTTAGTGCGCAATGGAAAATATAATGAATGAAAAGAAAGAGACTTGTACACACGGGATTTACTTGGTTCCCGACCCCTCAGGGTCAGTACATCCAAGGCCTAAGCACGGGAAATGCCCGTCCACTAATGGTCTAGTTTCCAGACTTTTCGGAGGCAGAGAAACCCATCTTATAGTGTACGATTTGCAATCAAAAAGTATTACTGAAAGTAAATGCGGAAAGTAAATCAAACTAAACAAACGGTCGAAGACTCGGCCGATCTGGAGCTTCGAAGTACCGCGCACTTCCTCCTGGAGCCTCCTTGGTCACAGAGCTTCGTCTTTAGCACTTTGTCGTCACTTGGAAAGCTCAGAATTGTTGTCTAAGTTGAGGGGTCGAAGCCCCTTTTATAGCTTCTTTACTGGGCGCTTGTGTTGAAGGGGGCGCCTCAGTTGCCTCGGTCAAAGCTTATCTTCACGCCGAACTCGCAACAACTAATAAGGCCTTCATCCAGGGCACCCTAGACCTCCAGGGCGCCTGAATGATTCAGGCGCATGGTTCATTGAGGCGCCTGGTTCATTGGGGTGCCCTAGTTAATGGGGCGCGCAATAGCCTGTTTTCCGGCCATGTTGTGTGTTTGTTTACCTATTTTGTCTTCAATTTTAGGTACCTGCTGTTGGTGCAGAATGCACCCAAGTCAAACCTGTGTTTTGATAATGGCAACATAGGTCAAAAGTTAAGTCTTACTTATTTTCTAACAAGTTACTCTAGTGTGCAGGAAAAGTCCTAGCGAAGGACTGCTAGGTACTGGCAAAGGAAAGCCAGGGTAAAAAGTCCTAGCGAAGGACTGCTAGGCACTGGCGAAGCAAACCAGAGTCAAAAGCCCTAGCGAAGGACTGCTAGGCGCCAGGCGAAGGATAGCCTGGGACTGAAGCCCTAGCGAAGGAATGCTAGGCACCAGGCGAAGGGCAGCTCGGCATCCAAGACCTGACAAAGGACCGTCAGGCAAAAGTCCAACCAGAGGAACGGTTGGCATCAGGTAAATTCTCCCGAGAGGAGTAGGTGAGGACGCGTTCCCCGTCGAGGGAACAGTAGGCGTCGGTTCGACCTAGGGCTCCATTTCGGAGGCCCAAAGTCAGAACCAAGACAGTTAAGGCTGTATAAAACAACAAATTAATGCTTTATATTGTTTTCGGACTAACCATGGATGCAGGACCAAAGGAACGTGTGTCTGCAGCTCAGAGAGCCTTAAAGGAGTGAGGCAGCAGCTGAGCAAGGCGCCCTGAGTGTCCAAGGCGCCCCCAAGGTGAACAAGAAACAAGTGAAGCAAAAAGTAGCTTCGGCTGACTACTGGCCGGGGCGCCCTCAGCAGCGAGGGTGCCCTCAGCAGCGAGGGTGCCCTCAGCAGCCAGGGCGCCCTCAGCAGCAAACGCGCCCCGCGCCTATGTCAGCAGAGTCAATCACCCTTATCCAGCCGAGAATCCAGCGCGGAAAAAGTCAAGCAAGGCGCCCTCAGCGTCCAGGGCGCACCCAGGGTCAAACCTCATCCCTATTCGGGTGGGATAAAGCTTGACCGAGAGGATTAGGGATCGCTTGACACGTGGCAGGGTGCCCCCGACGTCCAGGGCGCCCCGAGGTGCTATAAATAGCCCCCAACGCCCAAGCTTCCAAATACAACTTCTGAATCAACTCTTCTACGCTCTTCTGCACTCGCGCTTCGCCTCGGAATCCTTCCAACTCGTGCCGACGACGTCCCGCTGCTCAGAAAAAGTCGATCTACCCCGGACGTCGGTAAAAGAGTTATTTTAAAGTTTACTGTACTTAATTCTAATTCTGTAATCTTTTGTAAACGAATTTGCGCCTGATATAGAATTGCCCAAAGTAAACGGTCAACGACCGTGGGCCTTGGAGTAGGAGTCGACCCAGGCTCCGAACCAAGTAAAAACGACTGCGTCTCTTTGTTATTATTTATCTTATTTTCTGCTGTGCACCTGCTCTTAATTTTCCGAAAAACGAATACCGATATTCACCCCCCCTCTATCGGTTCTATCGATCCAACAAGTGGTATCAGAGCGGGGAAGTTCAAACCTGGTGCAACCACCAGTTTGAAATTTTTTTTTCGGATCTTTATTTTCCTTTTCTTTAAATTTTCGTTAAATATCTCGTTTGAGTTTTTTTTTCGAGGTTGGTGCAACACCCCTCGTTATCTTATTTATCCAGCACTACTAATCCAAGACCTAGTCTTGGAAAATTTGTTTTTCTGTTAGTTTTCTATTTTCAGATTAAAATGGCCATGCAAGAGGGTTTTAGCACCGCCAGACCTCCACTTTTCAGTGGAGAAGACTTTTCTTACTGGAAAAGTCGCATGGAGGTCCACCTGAAAACTCAGGTGGACATGTGGATCATTATCCAGTCCGGTCTGGAGATCCCCAGAAACGCCGAAGGACTTCCTCAAAGCTATTCAGAATGGGACAATGCCCTCAAGCGCAAAATAGAAGCCGATGCAAAAGCAACACAAACCCTACAATGCGGCCTGACAAAAGAGGAGCTGAACCGAGTGGGGCCCTTCAACAGTGCCAAGGAGCTATGGGCAAAATTGATCGAGCTGCACGAAGGAACGACAGATACCAGGATCAGCAAAAGGGATCTGCTCCTGAACAAACTCTACACCATCAAGATGGCCGACAGCGAAACGGCAGCCCAACTCCACGCACGGATCCAAGAGTTGATGAACGGTCTTCACACTATAGGTCACAAGGTCGAAAACCGTGACCTAATAAGGTATGCTCTAAACGCCTTCCCTAGAAACACCTTGTGGGCATCTATGGTAGATGCATACAAGGTCTCAAGGGATCTTTCTAAAATAAAGTTAGACGAGTTATTTTCCGAATTAGAACTGCACGAACAAACTAACTCCAATATGGTCGAGAAAGGGATTGCTTTCTTTGCAGGAAAATCTGGAAGATCAACAAAGAAGAAACCGCAAACTGAACCTGAGTCTAACTCAGACTCAGACACAGAAGATGAAGGAGAACAAACTAAGCTGGTCCGACTAGCCCGAAGCTATTACAAAGAGCTGAAGAACCAAACCAACCGACGGAAAGCCGGCCGAAGAAAGGACGAACCAGCTGAACCCGCAAACAAGCCCAACGTGACCTGCTATGAGTGCAAGAAAAAGGGCCACTACAAGTCAGAGTGTCCTAATCTAAAGGAAACTAAAAAGACGAGAAGAAAGAAAGCACTGCAAGCAACCTGGGACGAATCTTCCTCAGAAGAAGAAGAAGAGGCACCCCAGTCCAACCTTCTAGCCCTAACCGCCTCAGAAGAAGTCGGAACCGAGTCAGAGTCAGATGAGGACGACGGCAAACTGACCTTCTCAGAAGATGGCGAAATCAAGGTGAGTGGTTTCAATAGAAGTCATTTAAATGATTTAATTTCATATCTGTCTCGAGATTTGGCGAAAGCCAAACTCCGAATCGAGTCCCTCCGACAGGAAGTAAAACTCCTGAAAGAGGGAGCTGACTCTGAACCCTCAACCGAGAAAGTTCAAGAAGGAACTCCTACTCAAGTTGAAAAACTTGAGAAAGAGAACTCCTCCCTGAAAATTCAGGTTAAGGATCTAAGAGCAGCTTTAGAACGATTCACTTCTAGGTCCAAGGGTCTTGACATGATGCTTGGAAAGCAGAAGTCCGTTCTAAATCGATCCGGACTTGGCTATAGAACCAAATCCCGACAAAGATCTTACCTTGCTGTACTGAATCAGTCTAGAGGTAAAATTCAGGCATGGGTACCCAAACTATGCCTGAACAAACCGACTGGATCAAATCAGTATTGGATTCCCAGGGACAAGATTCACATCTTGCCTAACTATCACCGTGGCTTTAGTCCAGGGGGAGCCAAACTGAAAACAATATTTATTGTTAGATAAATTTTTTTTAATTCTTGATTGCAAATTGTTTGATTGATTGTTTATTTAAATTTCTGCAATTTACCATGCTTAGATTTAGGAATGGTTAGTATAAGGACCAAACACACCTAACTGAAACTTAACAACATAGTATTGGGTGGAGGTGAGATGATAGTACGTTAGGGAAGCCAATTTGGCGGAACTAGCCGAAGCTACCGATCCAAGACCCAAACTAGTTAGACCAGAAATTTTTCAAAGAATAATTTTGAAAATGAAATTTCATTAAAAGGCTTTGTCAAGGAAAGGGTGGATGATCCCATAAGGCTACGGCCAAAGAAGGCCTAGTGCCTCGCCAAGACCTGGAAGCCAATTTTTGAAATTCAAATTCAAATTACTTTTTGTTAAATTCAAATCTAACACAATTTTCAGCTAAGTATAGATTCAAACATTTTTCACTCATAATAAATTTAACTGTTTTCAAAATTAATTAAGTTTTCAAAATTTAATTGTTTTCAAAATTAATTAAGTTTTCAAAATAAACCATCCTTTTTAAAATAATCTTAACTATTAAAACCTGTCTCACGAGACCTATAAGGCTAACGTGATTGAAAACCCTAGATTTGGGTGAGACAGACTAGGCAGTGAAACTCAATTCAAGCTATTCCTAACTCTAATTGGATCCAAATCAAGAAAACTCTTTATGTGTAGGAACATAAAGATTTGGACCAATGGATGTTGGATAGCGGTTGCTCCAGACACATGACTGGAGATAAATTGAAGTTCACCAAGCTCAAGTTCAAAAACCTAGGCTCAGTGGCATTTGGCAATAATGCTACACTCAAGGTAATTGGGTCAGGTAATATTGAACTTAAATCCGATTTCATTATTAAGAAAGTTCTATTGGTTGAAAACTTTAATTTTAACTTGCTTAGTATAAGTCAGTTATGTGATTCTGGTTACATAGTTACTTTCAACAATTCCAACTGCCTGATTAGAAATGAACAAGACTCAGAAATCATACTTAAGGGCACTAGGAAAAACAATGTATACACTATAAACCTTCCCCTTGTACCCAAATGTATGTTAACACAGTTAGAACAATCAAACCTCTGGCATAGGAGATTAGGTCATACCAATCTGAGAACTATCTCAAAAATTACCCAACGTGGCTTAATCAAAGGTATCCCCAAAATTAAAAATAATGAAAACCTAATATGTGAATCGTGTAATCAAGGTAAACAAACCAAATCCAATCACAAACTAACCCAATCCGATTTAACTCAAACTACACTTGAGCTCCTACATCTTGACCTATTTGATTCACATGGAGCCAAGTCACTAAGCGGGAACCGATACTGCTTAGTAATAGTTGATGATTACTCTAGGTTTACCTGGGTTAGGTTTCTAAAAACCAAAGATGAAACCCTAAACCTATTTAATGAATTCTGCAAACTAATTGAAAATCAAAACGACACTAAAATTAAAAGACTTAGGAGTGATCACGGGGGAGAGTTTGAAAATCAACGATTCGAGGAATTCTATAAGGTAAATGGGTACTTACATGAATTTTCATGTCCTAGAACTCCCCAACAAAATGGGATAGTCGAGCGTAGAAATAGAACATTATAAGAAGCCGCTAGGGCTATGCTCAACGAATTTAAACTAGCAAATCAATTTTGGGCAGAAGCAACTAGTACGGCCTGTTATATCCAAAATAGGGTTTTGATTAACAAGCGACACAACAAAACCCCCTATGAACTGTACTACCACAGACTCCCAAACCTACACTACCTAAGGGTCTTTGGATGCAAAGTCCATATCCTAAACACCAAAGACTATTTAGGAAAATTTCAGTCCAAGTCAAACCTAGGTATCTTCCTAGGATACTCAACCACAAGTAGAGCCTATAGAGTTTACAACAACCAAACTAAGAAAATTGAAGAAACAACAAACTTAATTTTTGATGAAGAAATCAACTCAACATCTAATAATCCAGACCCAACTTCATCAAACTCTGACCAAGAAAATAATGAACAAACTATTGAACCCTTAATTGAACCTTTAAACGAACTAACCATTGAACCAATTAATGAATCAATTGAACCAAGAATCGAACCAACAAATGAACCAGCCCAAAGAGTCGAATCAAATAGTGAACCAAACCGACCAGCCGGACCTGAGGCTGAACCAAGCTCTAGAAGAACAAAGAAACCCAGACTTAGTCACCCAACCGATTAAATTGTGGGTGATCCAACTCTAGGAGTCAGGACTAGGTCCTCCTATAGAAACCTTAGTCAAATAGCTATGATATCAAAAATTGAACCCAAAACTATAGAGGAAGCCCTACCTGATCCTGATTGGATCATAGCTATGCAAGAAGAACTAGCTCAATTTGAGAGAAACCAAGTCTGGGAATTAGTACCTAAACCTGAGGGCAAATCCGTCATTGACACTAAGTGGGTCTTTAGAAATAAGTTGAATGATCAAGGAGAAATAGTTAGAAATAAAACCCGCTTAGTAGCTAAGGGATTCAGCCAAGTAGAGGGATTAGATTACGATGAAACATATGCCCCAGTAGTTAGACTTGAGTCCATTAGAATGTTGTTAGCATTTGCATCCCATAAAGGATTTAAGCTATACCAAATGGATGTAAAGTCAGCCTTCCTGAATGGATTCATTAAAGAGGAAGTTTATGTAGGACAACCTCCTGGGTTTGAGGACTTAGACAAACCTGACCATGTGTATAAATTAACTAAAGCACTATATGGGTTGAAACAAGCACCTAGGGCTTGGTATGAACGGTTATCAAATTACTTAACGTCTAAAGAATTTAAACAAGGACAAATTGACTCAACATTGTTTATTAAAACCCTAGGAAAAGATATATTTATTGCCCAAATTTATGTAGATGACATAATCTTTGGATCCACCAACACCAACTTTCTAAAAGAATTTGTCAAGATAATGGAAGATGAATTTGAAATGAGCTTAGTTGGTGAGCTTACCTTTTTCCTAGGACTACAAATCAAACAAACTAGAGATGGAAACTACGTCCATCAATCCAAATATACTAAAGAGTTAATAAAGAAATTTAAAATGGATAACTCTAAAAGCATAAGTACCCCAATGGCAACCAATGTTAAAATAGACAGTGACCCTGATGGCAAGCCAGTAGACCTCAAACTATATAGAAGTATGATAGGTAGTCTACTTTACCTTACAGCCAGCAGACCTGACATTTTATTTGTTGTAGGAATATGTGCTAGATACCAAACCTGTGCTAAGGAAACGCACTTAGCAGCCCTAAAAAGAATACTAAGATATATAAAGGGTACCCTAAATGTAGGGATTTGGTATCCTAGAACCTCAACCTTCAATCTGTCAGGATACTCGGACTCTGACTATGCTGGTTGCAAATTAGATAGAAAAAGCACAAGTGGAAGCTGCCAACTGTTAGGACATAGCTTAGTAAGTTGGTGCAGCAGAAAACAACACTGTGTAGCCCTATCCACAACTGAAGCTGAGTATGTGGCCTTGGGAGAATGTGTAGCACAACTTTTATGGATGATGCACACTCTTAAGGACTTCTAGCTCAACTATAATCAAACCCAAGTCTTCATCGACAATATAAGTTCGATCAATTTAACCAAAAATCCAATCCAACACTCCAGGACTAAACACATAGAAGTTAAACACCACTTTGTTCGAGACCATGTAGCCAGGGGTGAGATAGTACTTAACCATATAGACTCAAAATCCAACTTAGCTGATATTTTTACAAAACCCTTACCTGAATCTGAGTTCAGCTCACTAAGAAGGCAGTTAGGATTGTGTTCTGTAGAATAGAGTAACTCAATTCTTTTCTGCTCTACTTGATTTTAAATTCAGTTTCTAAAAATAGAATTTTTGAAAAACTATTCTACTTAATTTCAAAATCAGTCTGTTTTAAATCTTTTTCGACTTAGTTTTATTTCAAAACTACCCCTTTCAAAACTAGGGATTTTTCGAAAATGGACTTAGCATAGGCCCTAACCCTAGAACTGCATGCACCTATAGACTTAGAAGTCAGCATCTCACAAGCACCTTAGGGTACTTTGATTAATAACCTAGAAAGGGTTGAGATGCTTAGGTCTTTGCCTTAATTCAAGATGCTTTAAGTCAGTGCATCTGCAGTAATTGGGGCACTAAATACAACTTACACAGCAATCAAGTTAAGTGTCAAGTCTAGAAAATCTAACTTGAACAGAAACACTTAACCTGACTAACCCTAGCAAAAACTACTGTTTATAACAGTTAGTAAGTAGCTAATTGGGTTAGACAGGTCCCTACAGAGAAAATTGAATGATTTAGTTTAAGTCTAATTATGAATTGATTCAGTACAACAATATCATACTTATTTCCTTTATGCAATCTTAATTCTGCTATATTCATCTGTTTTTGATATATTGCAAAGGGGGAGAGATAGGAAAGGAGAGAGTAAAATCAATTTTTTTAACTCTATCCTTTATTCAAAAAGTCTTCAAAAATTTCTTATCCTTTATTCAAAAATTTTCAAAGAGACTTAAGCTTTTCAAAATCGACTAAAGTACTTAAGTTCTTAAAGCTTTCAAATTTTTTTTGGCTTTCAAAATTTTGCTAAGTACTCAAGTCGTTCAAAATTTTCTTACTTAAGCTTGTCAAAATTTTTTAAAAGGACTTTAAGCTCAAGTTTTTCAAAACTGTATAAATACAAATTATTAAGTACTTAAGCTTTCCAAAGTGTTTCAAAATTTACTAAGTACTTAAGCGTTTTAAATCCTTAAGCTTTGTAAATCCTACTAAGTACTTAAGCTTTTTAAATCCTATTAAGTACTTAAGCTAACACTTTCAAACTTGTAAGTACTCTAAAAATCATGCTTCAAAACTTTCCGATGTACTTTTAACTTAAGGTATGAAAAGACTTTCTAAATTTCTAAAAACTTAAGTTTCCAAAGTACAAGCTTTTTTAACCCCATGAATCTTTGAAAAATTTAGGGGGAGATTCCTTCCAGGGGGAGGGAACAAATTTTAAAACTTTTTGCTTGCTTAAACTTAACTTTTTGAACTAGGGTTGCCATAAATCAAAAAGGGGGAGATTGTTGGTGCAAAATGCACCCAAGTCAAACCTGTGCTTTGATAATGGCAACATAGGTCAAAAGCTAAGTCTTACTTGTTTTCTAACAAGTTACTCTAGTGTGCAGGAAAAGTCCTAGCGAAGGACTGCTAGGCACTGGCAAAGGAAAGCCAGGGTAAAAAGTCCTAGTGAAGGACTGCTAGGCACTGGCGAAGGAAAGCCAGAGTCAAAAGTGTTGGTGCAGAATGAACCCAAGTCAAACCTGTGTTTTGATATTGGCAAAAGGGTTCAAAAGTTAAGGGTTAGTTGTTGTCTAACAAGTTTCTTGAGTGTACAGGAAAAGCCCTGTACATTGAGGCCGTAAGAAACTGGTCCAGACCCAAGAATGTCAGCGAGGTCAGAAGTTTTCTGGGGTTAGCCGGATATTACAGAAAATTCGTAGAGAATTTCTCGCGGATTGCAGCTGTTGGTGAGAGCCCTAGAGCCGATCATGTAATGATTGTATGGACTAATTTGTATCATATTCCTATGTATAAATAAAGGCATGTTTTATGGTTATTATACTTACGTGTATTTGTGCCAATTAGCTAAGTATAATAATGTCCTTGAGTAGAAGGTTCTTATCTATATCAATCGATTGGTTGAATCGATAGTGAGATGATATGGAGAACACTACTCTAAATTATTCCTAGTCGAGTATTAACATTCAGGGACAATGTTAATACGTAGAGACTAGCATGTAGGTCAACATGATGACTTGATCTCATAAGTCATGGATATAGAGATATCAAGTTGACACATGGGTATGCATTAGAGAATGTATATTGAATGACCCGCCATGAGAAAGTATCATGGATCGTTATATGAGTGTCATATACTTTCTCATGTGGCTATTAGTATGACTATTAGTCCTTGGACCTGAAGTCACCATGGATTCCTACATAAGGAGTTGCGTACTTTGGCTTCGTCAAACGTCACCCGTAAATGGGTGGACTATAAAGGCGATTACTGGGTATGTAACAAATTATGGAGAGGGATGTGAGTGATGTAGATGGGATCTATCCCTCCTATATGACGGGAGCGATATCGTATTCTTGATAGAGTGAGACCACAAAGTGCATGGCCATGCCCAAGTGAGTCAATATGAGATATTGAGCTCACTTGATTAGTGTGAGTCTACTTGGAGTTCAAGATATAGATTGACTCAAGGATGACACGGTCTATCCCTCAATTGAGTCAATCTAGATATCAAGGATAGAGGGACATTATCATATATTGTGAGAGTCACAATTATTAGTCACAAGGTGATGTTGGATCTCAACATTCTTGTAACTTGGGTAGCAATGATGTGTTGCTAGATACCGCTCATTGCTTATGTTTCTAAGAGGTTAGAAGCATTGCCAACGTTACAAGAACCTATAGGGTCACACGCAAAGAACAAATAGATGGAGAAAAATTGAAGTCAAGTTTGACTTGGCTAAATATGGAAAGTCCATAAAAGGCAAGTTTGACTTGACCTAAATCCAAATCAAGTTTGACTTGACTTGGTTCTACTTCAAGTTAGACTTGACATGGGAGAAGAAATGGAGTCAAGTTTGACTTGACTATTTATGGAAAGTCCATAAAAGGCAAGTTTGACTTGACCTAAATCCAAATCAAGTTTGACTTGACTTGGTTCCACTTCAAGTTAGACTTGACATGGGAGAAGAAATGGAGTCAAGTTTGACTTGACTATTTATGGAAAGTCCATAAAAGGCAAGTTTGACTTGACCTAAATCCAAATCAAGTTTGACTTGACTTGGTTCCACTTCAAGTTAGACTTGACATGGGAGAAGAAATGGAGTCAAGTTTGACTTGACTATTTATGGAAAGTCCATAAAAGGCAAGTTTGACTTGACCAAAACCCACCTCACCTTTGTTTGACCAAGTGATGACTTGGTTTTCCCCCCATTTGAATTTCGAATTCAAATTGAAAGGGGATATGGAAGGCCACCTAATGGCACTTAATAGCCATTATGGCCGGCCACCTAATGGCCATTAATGGCCATTAAGTGGCCGGCCACCATGTGGGAACAAAACCTATGTTTTGTTTCATTTTTGTGTGTGAGGCTTTTCTTCTTCTCTCTTTATTCTTGGTGGGAGTGCTTCTTCGACCTCTCCTCTTGGCCGAAACCTATAGGGTGCTAGCACACCTAAGGTTTTGATCCATCTTCATTTGTTCGCGTGGATACGTATAGAGGAGTGTCTGCTTTGATACTCTATGAGATCCGGCGGCCTTTTGGACAAGCGGGAAAGCGAAGGGCTACGCGTCAAGGGTAATGATTCTTATCATGTAGATCTAATGTAGATTAAACTCGTACTCGTAATTTATTTTATGTTCGCACGGATCCGTGGCCGAACTTCTGGGGTTTCCGCAACGCAAAAAGCGGTTTTTGCGGCCTAGAATTTCCAACAGCAGCCCCTATGACAGCTCTTACGAAGAAGGACAAGAAATATATATGGACCGAGGAATGTGAAAAGAGCTTTACTAAACTGAAAAGGAGGCTGACTAGCGCTCCAATATTGACTCTTCCCGAGAGCGATATGGGTTTCGATATGTACAGCGATGCATCCAAACTTGGACTCGGAGCTGTGCTTATGCAAAATGGGAAGGTAATTGCCTATGCCTCTAGACAACTAAAGGAACATGAAAAGAATTATCCTACCCATGATTTGGAATTAGCAGCGGTGGTCTTTGAGCTAAAATTATGGAGGCATTATTTATATGGCACTCAGTGCAAGGTCTTTACTGATCACCAGAGTCTGCGATATTTCTTCACCCAGAAAGACCTGAATATGCGACAACGCCGATGGCTCGAGTTGGTCAAGGACTACGACTGTGAGATCTTGTACCATCCGGGAAAAGCCAACAAGGTAGCAGATGCTCTCAGTAGGAAATCTTGTGCTGCATTGTTGTCTTTATCAGCCATTTCACGACCCTTAGGGGAAGAGATTATGGATTTCAGAATCGAGATTATATTGGGACAGCTTTCTACTCTACAGATTGCGCCGACGTTATTTGATGGTATTCTGGAGAAGCAGAATCTTGATCCGAGTCTTCAGAGAATCAAGCAAGAGATTCTCGAAGGCAAGGACGAGGGATTCCGGATTTCCGAGAGCGGAGTTTTATATTTCCGGGATCGATTATGCGTTCCTGACGACTCCGACTTACGGACGAGGATACTCGAGGAAGCTCACGGCACACCTTATGCGATGCACCCTGGGTCTACCAAGATGTATCAAGATCTGAAGGGCAAATTTTGGTGGTCCGGCATGAAGAAAGATGTAGCCCATTATATTAGCATGTGTTTGACCTGCCAGAGGGTCAAAGCAGAACACCAGAGACCTGGGGGAGTTCTGCAGCCTCTACCTATTCCCGAGTGGAAATGGGAGGACATATCTATGGATTTCATATCAGGGCTGCCTCGGACTACGAATGGATATGATAGTATATGGGTTATTGTGGACCGACTGACCAAGTCCGCGCATTTTCTGGCTATTAGGATGACTTATTCAGTTGAGCAGCTGGCTCAACTGTACGTCAAGGAGATTGTCCGACTACACGGGGTTCCCAAGACCATCGTCTCTGACCGAGATGGTCGATTTACTTCTGATTTTTGGGGACATGTGCAGAAGGCCCTTGGCACGAAGCTGAAGTTCAGTACAGCCTTTCACCCCCAGACTGACGGGCAGACTGAACGAGTAAACCAGATACTAGAAGATATGTTACGAGCTTGCACCTTGGACTTCAAGGGAAGCTGGTGTCGATACCTGAGCCTGGCAGAGTTTGCTTATAATAACAGTTATCAGGCTACTATCGGGATGGCACCGTACGAAGCACTATACGGAAGGAAATGCAGATCTCCTTTATGCTGGCATGAGAGTGGTGAAAAGAGGGAGATGGGACTCCAGACCGATATTATTGATGAGACCACTCAGGCTATAAAGAATATCCGCCAGAGGATAGAGACTGCTCAGAGTCGGCAAAAGAGCTACGCTGACAAACGACGTCGACCACTCGAGTTCGAGGTTGGGGATTCGGTATTCCTGAAGGTAGCCCCAATGAAAGGGGTGATGAGATTCGGAAAGAAGGGGAAGCTGAGTCCGCGATACGTGGGACCCTACCGGATTTTGAGACGAGTAGGCAAGGTGGCCTACGAGCTGGAGCTACCACCAGAAATGGCGGCTATCCACAACGTCTTCCATGTGTCGATGCTCAAGAAGTGTACCCCTGATGCGAGTCAAATGATAGAACCACCACCAGTGCAAGAACAGGAGAGCCTGAGTTCCGAACGCCGCCCGATCCAGATCCTCGATCGGGAAGTCAAAAGGTTAAGGAACAAGGAAGTACCCTTAGTGAAGGTTCTGTGGTGGAACGAGCAGTTCGAAGAAGCCACCTGGGAACAGGAAGATACGAAGCGACTAAAGTATCCGGAACTGTTTTAAAGTTCGGGACGAACTTTTTATAAGGTGTGTAGGATTGTAACGCCCCAAATTTCACCATGAATAATATGGTGAATTCATTATGAAATATTATTATGGAAGATCATGAAATATTATAGATTCATGAATATGAAATATTAAAAATATTATGAAATAATATTTATGGGATATTATGAAATATTATGAATCCATGAAATATTATTAATATTATAAAATTTCATGATGGGCTTGGCTTAATGGGCTTAGATGTGGATTAGTGCAAAATGTGATAAAAAGGAAATATAGGAAGGAGGAAGCAGGGATTGAACCTTGAACCTCCTAGTTGCACTCTCCATGTCTTAACCAATGAACCAAGCAATATTTCTTGTAGAGAGAATAAGAAACATTCTCGTTAAATCGAGGGAAGCGAAGAGACATGCCTCTTCATGAGAAGAGTATAAATAAGAGAGGGGGAAAGGAAGTTACACTTTTTCCTTCTTCTTCCCCACTTCATTTTCGAAAATCAAGAAGAACTCTCTCCCTTTCCATTTTCGAAATTCCAATCCTAGGGTTCTAACCCTAGGGCAATTGCAAGAAGGAGAGTCCAAGTGCCATTGCTCTCTACCAAGACCAAGGAATCCTAGAGAAAATTTGGAAGAAAAGGATTTTCACATACCCTCCAAGTCTAGGGTACCCTACGGTTTAAGAGAAGGCGAAATTCCAACGCTAGGATGTAAGTGTCCTCTCGCCTGCAACATAATTGCTATTGGATGTTGTTGTCTCATTCATTTGGAAAATCACAAGGGTTTCCCTTGATGAAGGTTTCGGCCACCCCTTGTAAGGGGTCCAAGAGAAGGGTTTTTGATCAAACTTTGATGCATGCTAGTAACCCTAGGGATTTTATACACATATGTGTTGTTTCCAAATTTTTGGAAAGACAAAAGTTAGGGTTTGGTGCCTTACAACTTTCGGCCACCACCCATTCATGGGCCTTGGTTGCTTCTTGATGCATGAGGATACCCCTAGGAACTTAGGGTATGGATGTGTATTGTTTTCCAAATTTTTGAGAAGACAAAATTAGGGTTTGGTACCCTATATAAGTTTCGGCCAAGGGAGAAGAATTTGGGCTTTTGAGTTGCTTGATATCCTATTATGTTCCCATGATTAGTAGTGTAGATGAAGTGTTTGTGTAAATGTTTGTGTGAAGTTTGGATCTCAAAAACCTAGCCTAGCCATCCTATAAGTTTCGGCCACCCCTTGTAAATTAGGGTTAGTGGAAGCTAACCTCACTTTGAAGTATAAACCATGGTCAATTGTTAACATGAAGTGCACTTGAGGTGTTGTAGAAATGCTTGAATGAATGCTTGATTGAAAAAAAAGGGAATTTCCCTTACTTGTAACTTTCGGCCAACCCTAGTCCTAGGGTTGGGAAGCACTTAGTAAAATCATGAAGCATGCTACCACTTATATGATGTGTGTATAAATTATGTGACCTATCTTGTTAGGTATAAAAGCATGCCTTATAGCCCATGGGGCACTCTTATGACATGAACATGATGTGGTTGAGATGTGGTTGATAATATGCTTAAAAAAAAAAGGATACTCTATTGAAACTGGGATCAAGAGCACCCGAATATGTGGTGTGTCCCTAGGGGATCAAGAGCACCCTTGATGAGTGGTGTGTCCCTTTAAGATGTGATTAAGAGTACCTTTAGGCATATACATATATGAGTAATTGCATGATAAATTACTTTACTTTGAAAGTTGTGTACCCGACTCGGAAGGGGGTCGTTAAACAAATCCAATGTGCATGTTAACTGAAGGTCATGGCATTGGTAGGACGGAAGGGTCCTGCTCTAATTAGATTGGTGGCTCGCTACCCCAATTTATTAGGGAACGCGCTTGATGTGGTACTACAACTGGGCCCTAGATGATGATATGATATTTTTAAGTACTTACCTTTATGGAACCTTTTGAAAAACATTTTCTCATTATGTGATAATCTTGTTCTGTAAAGTACTTAGAGATATTTGATGGGATGTTTATGATGCTTTGATGAGATGCTTATGATGCTTATAATCTTGTTCTATTTTGATTACTGAGTACATGATATGATGTATCGATATGGTTTTTGCGAGTAGGCCCAGATTCTTACTAAGCATGTTTTGCTTACTAGTTCATGTTGTTTTTCTTATGCTGCAGATAGCGGTAAGAAATACTTGAACTAAAGGAAGAGGCAGAGGGAAGGCTAAAGGATGTGTGTGGTGATGGCTCGGGAAAGGACGAAAGATTCTTATCTACCTTATTTTTGTCTAGAATCTAAACTGCTTCCAGTAAAAGATTGATATTGTATTACTATACTCTGAATGTGTGATGATTATGACTACTCTACTGTTGATTAAGTTAGAGCTATGGAAACTATGTCATGTTAGATAATACTATCATTAATGTCTAATTCTTGTAGTATGCACGCTAAGTAAAATGCTAGATATTTACTATTTTCTGTTGCTTATGAATGCTTCTTTTGCATGTATCTAAGACTAGATAACTCTTGCTATATTCTACTTGAGATTCCATGCTATAGTGTGTTAAAAGATCTTCCTATTAGGTTGTAAATGCATGTAGATATAAAGGAAATGAAAAACCTTGCTTGGTAAATTAGTCTTCAATAAGCATGCTTACTACACCTCTTGTATTGTAATTGTTTTGTTTGGATATACATGACTTGAGTAATGATATGAATGTATGGACCCATAACCCCGCCTTAAGGATAGATATAAGGACGGGCGTTACAAGCCCTAGCGAAGGAATGCTAGGCACTAGCAAAGGAATGCCAGCCAGAAGAAAAGCCCTAGCGAAGGACTGCTAGGCTCTGGCGAAGGACTGCCAGAATGGACAAACCCTAGCGAAGGAATGCTAGGCACTGGCAAAGGGCTGCCAGAAGAAAAGACCTAACGAAGGGCAGCTTGGCACCAAGCAAAGGGCAGCTTGGTAACTCAAGACCTGGCGAAGGACTGCCGGGCAAAAGTCCAACTGGAGGATCCGGTTGGCACCAGGTAAACTCTCCCGAGAGGAGTAGGTGAGGACGCGTTCCCCTTGAGGGAACATTAGGCGTCGGTTCGACCTAGGGCTCCATTTTGGAGACCAAAGTCAGAACCAAGACAGCTGAGGCTGTATAACCTATTATTTTATTGTTTTATTGTGTTTTGGACTAACCCTGGATGCAGGACCGAAGGAATGAGTGTCTGCAGCTCAGAGTGCCTCAAAGGAGTGAGACAACAGCTGACCGGGCGCCCGGAGTGTCCCGGGCGCCCCCATTGTGAACACAAAACACAACAAGACAAGAAGGACTTCGACAGTACATACCCAGGGCGCCCCCGCTGTCCCGGGCGCCCCCATTGCAAACCAACTCTGCCGCATCTGCGCTACACGCCCAGGGCAACCCCGCTGTCCCGGGCGCCCCCAGCCAGACTTGCCGAGGAGACCTCAGCGCTGCGGATAAGAGCTGGCCGAGTCAACCAGGGTGCCCCCAGCGTCAAGGGCGCCCCCGTCAAAGGGTTATCCCGAGTTCTTAGGGATAAACCCTTGACCGCGCCTTTTGGGGATCAAGCGCCACGTGGGGGGGCACCCCCGTTGACCAGGGCGCCCCCAGGCCCTATATAAAGGGCCCTCGACCTCCTTCTTCAGAGCATCAATTACTGTGACGCTTCCACACTCTTCTGCTTCCACGACACGCTCCAGAACTCTTCCAACTCGAGCTGACGATGTCCTGCTGCTCCAACACTCCGATCTACACCGGACGTCGGTAACGAAGAGCTTAATTAAGTTTACTAGGCTGATTCTGTAATACTTTTTATTGTAAACTTTCTCGAACGTATAGAATTGCCCGCAGAAAACGGTCAACGACCGTGGGCCTTGGAGTAGGAGTCGACACAGGCTCCGAACCAAGTAAAACGACCGTGTTAGCATTGTTTTTGTGTCTTATTTCCGCTGCGCACTTACTCTTTTTAAATCCGAACGATTTGTGACATTCACCCCCCCCCCTCTCTCGCATTTCTCGATCCAACAAAAAGCCCTAGCGAAGGACTGCTAGGCGCCAGGCGAAGTACAGCCTGGGACTGAAGCCCTAGCGAAGGAATGCTAGGCACCGGGCGAAGGGCAGCTCGGCATCCAAGACCTGACAAAGGACCGTCAGGCAAATGTCCAACCAGAGGAATGGTTGGCATCAGGTAAATTCTCCCGAGAGGAGTAAGTGAGGACGCATTCCCCGTCGAGGGAACAGTAGGCGTCGGTTTGACCTAGGGCTCCATTTCGGAGGCCCAAAGTCAGAACCAAGACAGTTAAGGCTGTATAAAATAACAAATTAATGCTTTATATTATTTTCGGACTAACCCTGGATGCAGGACCAAAGGAACGTGTGTCTGCAGCTCAGAGAGCCTCAAAGGAGTGAGGCAGTAGCTGAGCAGGGCGCCCTGAGTGTCCAAGGCGCCCCCAAGGTGAACAAGAAACAAGTGAAGCAAAAAGGAGCTTCGGCTGACTACTGGCCGGGGCGCCCTCAGCAGCGAGGGCGCCCTCAGCAGCCAGGGCACCCTCAGCAGCCAGGGCGCCCTCAGTAGCAAAGGCGCCCCGCGCCTATGTCAGCAGAGTCAATCACCCTTATCCAGCCGAGAAGCCAGCGCGGAAAAAGTCAAGCAAGGCGCCCTCAGCGTCCAGGGCACCCCCAGGGTCAACCCTCATCCCTATTTGGGTGGGATAAAGCTTGACCGAGAGGATTAGGGATCGCTTGACACGTGGCAGGGCGCCCCCGACGTCCAGGGTGCCCCGAGGTGCTATAAATAGCCCCCAACGCCCAAGCTTCCAAATACAACTTCTGAATCAACTCTTCTACGCTCTTCTGCACTCGCGCTTCGCCTCGGAATCCTTCCAACTCGTGCCGACGACGTCCCGCTGCTCAGAAAAAGTCGATCTACCCTGAACGTCGGTAAAAGAGTTATTTTAAAGTTTACTGTACTTAATTCTAATTCTGTAATCTTTTGTAAACGAAGTTGCGCCTGATATAGAATTGCCCAAAGTAAACGGTCAACGACCGTGGGCCTTGGAGTAGGAGTCGACCCAGGCTCCGAACCAAGTAAAAACGATTGCGTCTCTGTGTTATTATTTTTCTTATTTTCCGTTGTGCACCTGCTCTTAATTTTCCGAAAAACGAATACCGATATTCACCCCCCCCTCTATCGGTTCTATCGATCCAACACCTGCAAGATACATAAATACAAGGCAAACACATATACAACCTTAGCCTTAACGAATTGGTTCTGACTTCAGATTTTTCGCAATCCCTAGGTCGAACCGACGCCTATGTTCCCATCCTGGGGGAATGCGCCTTTCACCTACTCCTCTCAGGAGACTGTTGCCACCCAACCCATCCGGTTGGACTTTTGCCCATCTTTACTCACCAGGACTTTTTCCCAATCTTACGACCAGGACTTCGTGCCCAATCCACAACCAGGACTTATTGCCCAACTTCACCTATCAAGACTTTTGCCCAACTTCACTCACCAGGACTTCGTGCCCAATCCACGACCAGGACTTATTGCCCAACTTCATTCATCAGGACTTTGGTGCCCAGCCCTCGGCTAGGACTTATTGCCCAATTCCACGAACCAGGACTTAGTGCCCAACCCTTGGTCAAGTCTTAGGTGCCCAGCCCACAGCCAGGACTTAGTGTCCAATTCTTCAAACCAGGACTTATTGCCTAAGTTAACTAGGACTTTCCTTCATTTTGGTACTATAGTTTTTGACTACCCTTCTCTTGTTCAATGTATCACTAACTTAAGCATATTGTTAAACATTGAAACATTTAGAGGAGGACATCACTGATGCATCTTGCACCAACAATCTCCCCCTTTTTGATGTTTGACAATATCTTAAGTTAGATTGGATTAAAGGGCTAAGTTATAACCCTTGGGATAAAATGAAAAAAAATGATCTAAGTTTTGAAAACATATTTTGATCCTTTGGGAAAAAAATTCTAACTTCAGCTCTCTATCCTTTGGGAGAAATAAAAAAAAATCTAACTTAAGCTCACTCTTCCCCCTTTTGAAAAAAACATTTTCATTTTGATCCTTTGGGAAGAAGAGAAAGAAAAAAAAATTCTAACTTAAGCTCACTCTCCCCCTTTGTCATACATCAAAAACAACAACAATACTTGCACCAACAATGAAGAATTTGAAAAAAAAAATCTTTTTCAAAAGTACTTAGTATAAATTTTGAAAGAAATAGTTTTCGAAATTCTTCCCTTTTTATTTTGAAACAGATTAAGTACTAGTAAAGCATTATAAAAAGAACCAAGTACTTAGATTGCACTTAAAATATGCACTTTAGAAAATATGATATACTTTCAAAGTTTTACTTAGAATTTTCACTTAAAAGATATTTGCACTAAAAAAAATTTTCACTTAGACAAATAGAGTGCATTTTCTTTGAAAAATCTGCACTTAACACATTTTTTTCAAAAAAAAATATTGTACTTAGAATTTTGAAAAATATAAAAAAACTAATTTGTACTTTGAAACATATTTCGCACTCTTTGAAAAATGTTAGTACTTTTGAAAAATATATTGAACTTTTTTGAAAAATGCAAGTACAATATTATGAACTTTTTGAAAAATATAAGTACTTTTGAAAAATATTATGCACTTTTTGAAAAATATAAGTACTTTTGAAAAATATTATGCATTTTTTGAAAAATACAAGTACTTTTGAAAAATACAAGTACTTTTGAAAAATATTAGTTAAAAAAACTCTTTTAATATGATTTTGAAAATATAGTATTTTATCTGACTTGGTTTCTTTTCCAGTCTGACACAATCCTAGGAAACCTTTTAACTACAAGGGCATTTCCCTAAGTGTCCTGGAAATTCTCCAAACTCAAGTAAAATCATTTTCAAATAGGGATTCTATAAGCAAAAGAAATAAGTTTTGAAAGTGATAGTATAAAAATCAAAGTATTTTGAAGGTAAAATTACTTATGTTTTCAACAGGATTTTGAAAAACAATGTATGAAAATATATTATTTTGAAATGTTCAATAACTCTTTTAATTTGACCTCCTCTAAACTTGACACAGTCCTTAAATGCCTATTGACTACAAGTACTCTTCCTCTGAGTCTTTAGGGTTTGGTTTAGATCAAAGGAATTATCTAATAATTTCAACAAATAATTGCCTGAAATTTTTTTTTTAAAAAAATACTTGTTAGAAAGTTTTCTTTTGACTTAGACTCCCCCTAAATTTGACACATCCTAGGAGTCCTTGTAGATCATGAAGAAGATTTCCTCTGTGTCTTTAGGGTTTATCAAAATCAAAAGAACAGTTTTGAACGACATGTTGAGTATGGTAATTTTTAAGGAGACAATTTTCGAAAACACAATTTGGAATGATAGTAAATTTTTAAAGCACAGTTTTCAAAAAATATTTTGAAGTGATAATAATTTTTCAAAGAGATAGTACTATAACAAAGTTTTTGAACCAATTTTTGAAAACCTTATTTTGAGATGATAATACATTTTTAAAGCATAAAGTGTTTGAAAAACCAAAAAAACTTTTTAAAAGAATAAAAACACTCCCCTTGTACCCGACACCGTTTGACTTTATCTAAGTGCCTTAAGGGACTTTAGTGTTGACCTAAAAGGCTTGTGTCTAATTGTGTAGGTCAAACAAATTTTTGAAAAAGAGATAATTTTGAAAATGTATAATATATAAACAACCAGACAAGCATGAAATCCATAAAAACATTATTATGTTAAAGCACTATTTTGAAAAATAGATTTTTATGAAAATATTCTAAGAATTTTGGAAAACATTTTTGAAAAGCATTTTTCAATTTATTAGTCCTTAACATCTCACCCATTCTAGATGTCTCAGTACAATCAAGCATGGTTGCCTTGCGGGAGTATTGTGAGATGCTTGAATAATTTTTCTTTGAATTTAAATCTAAGATTTAATTAAAACTTGTGTTAGATTCAAATTTATCAAATGGTAAATTGAATTTGAGTTTCGATAATTGGCTTCCAGGTCTTAGCAAGGCACAGAGGCCTTCTTTGGCCGTAGCCTTATTGGGGGAACAACCCTTTCCTTAACAAAGACTTTTACCGAAAGTTCATTTTCAAATTACTTCGTAAAAAATTTTGGTCTAGCTAGCTTAGGTTTTGGATCAGTAGCTTCGGCTAGTTCCACCAGATTAAACAGACCAAGTAGGGTACGCCTTACCTTACTTGACCTTATTAGAAAGGTTTCCCTAACGTACTATCATCTCACCTCCACCTAATACAATGTTGTTCAAGTTTCAATTAGTCTTTTTCCTATAACCGTTCTAAATCATGCATAAGATTAAACATGAATGACATGGTAGATATATATAAAAAAATAACAAATGCATGAGCATGACAATTATGCATGAGTCAAACAATTCAAAATATTTTACTTAAGTTTCTAATGATGTATCAAATTCCCGATTTGATACATGTCGTGTGAACCCGCGAATATGCCAACCCACTTTGACATATTTTATTTTATTAAATTTATTGATGTGGTTGAGTAAGATTTTATTTAGTTTGAGTTTAAGTTATTTAAGATTTAAGTTAATTAAGAATTAATTAGATTTAAGTTAATTAAGAATTAATTAAATTAATCTATCAATTAATATCTTTAAAACCAAGTTTTGTATGCAGACGTGACATTCACAGGTAGCTTAGGATTCCCGCCTAAACCGAATATAAATTTTCTACATAAAAAATTTTTAATTAATAATTAATAAATTTTAGACCTGTCCTTTTTTTTAAATCTGAATATAAATTTTCTAAATAAAAAATTTTAAAACTCTCAATTGATTTGTTAAATCCCAAAATTAAATTATTTTAATGTCCCTTTTTCTTTTTCATACCGAAAAAATTTCAAAGCTTATTAAAATTTTAAATAAGTTATAATGATTATAGTAAAGTACATTAAAAAAATTTAATTTAATTTTAATAAAATATAGGCCTTTAGCTTCCCTTGAGTGGGTGTAAAAGAATGATAGTCCCACATCTAAAGTTACCAAGGCGAATTACACACAGAGCAATTATAAAAATGGGCAAAAAAAGGTAAAGCAACTCATACCTTTCTCGGCCTTTTGGCTAAGATCAAGTGTAGTATATGTTCTTATCAGTTTAATATCTAATATGTGGGGCATTGGTCCACTTTGATATTAAATTAATTTTTATATGAGGAATGACCCATCACAGTAGCTTGGTACTAGGGTTTTCATGTGTCGCCTATGTGATGTACTATAGCACAGGCTTGGCACACCCCTATCCAAGCAAAGTAAACTTTAGATCACATCCACATCCACCACCCTTATAAAACTTATAATCACCATTAATATCTTATATTATAAAAAATAATACTATATCTTATATTGACATGAATCCATGATGAAATAAAATTACTTTTCATTTTAATTTTTCATTTAATAATAAAAATTGACATATATATATTATCACTAAACATGTTATTTGAATTATGTAAGATTCCCGTGCATCGCACGGGTATTATACTAGTTAAGGATTAAATTAAGGATCAAATTAAGAATTAATTGGATTTAAGTTAATTAAGAGTTAATTGATGTTAAATTAATTAAGGATTAAATTAAGAATTAATTTGGATTTAAATCAATTGAAGTTAAATTAATTCAGGATTAAATTAAGAATTAATTTGGATTTAAATAATTAAATTTTAATTGAAGTTAAATTAATTAAGGATTAAATTAAGAATTAATTTGGATTTAATTAAGGTTGTTAAGTTTTAATTTGATTTAAGTTTCAAAATATCTGGGTTAGTTAATAGCTGTGGGTTTAATTGCATCATCTTCATTATTTCAAAGATGTCTGATTTATCTACTATTTCTTCTTTATTTAACTTTTTAAGTTTTTCTAACAATTCCGCTTTGTTTGAATTTTTGTAGATTTTGTTAACTATAGCCTTGATTTTAGAAAATTCAATTTCCTCCTCGTCCTCATCATCAAAATTATATTCTTCTATATCTTCATAATAAGTGGAGTAGATTTCAGGGCTACTAATTAATGTTTTATCATCAGGATTATCTAAGAAATTAATAATTAAATTATTATCTAAAATGATTTCATCTCCACTATCCTCAGAAATATCAGAGTTAATTTCATTCTTATCCTCAGAAATATCTTCAGAAAAATTGTCCTTATCCTCAGAAATATCTTCAATATTTTCAGACTTATTTCCAATATTTTCAGAATTAATTTCTAAATTATTGTTAATATTATCAGAATTAATTTCAGTATTATCCTTAAAATTTTCAAAAATATTTTCAGTATTATTCTTGAAATTTTCAGAATTAACTTTAGAAATTATTGCATTGACATTGAAGATTAAATGGTTAATTTCTGATATTTTAATATTATCTACTTTTGATAATTGGCCATGCAAGATATTGATTTGACTATGCAATAATTCTAATTTTTCATAAAAATTATCTAACTTATCATGTGATAGTGCAGGAATTTAAAAATCTTTACGAACATAAATTTTTCGTACCTTGGTCGGACACTTACTCTTGTAGTGTCCGTGCTTTTGACATTTGAAGCATTTTATTTGACTTTTGTCCCTCCGGACTCCTGGTGCTGGTAATTCCTTTGCCGCCGATAGTGAAGAATGAGTCTTACGAGTAGGACACTGATTTTTATAGTGTCCTCTCTCCCTGCACTTGAAACATATAATATGAAATTTAAAATTGACCATAATTAAAGAAAATACCTGATTCACCCCTGGGCTCCTCCTCAACTCCTAGCGTCTTTGCTCCATCGGCTATCAGTCCAATGAAGAGCTACCAGGCTCTGATATCACTTGTGGGGGTCGGTGTCGTCGATAGAAGGGGGGTGAATATCGACTCGTAAAAACTTTTACGGAAACCGTGTCTTTCCATCGTTCTAGATAGAGAGTTAGTGCATAGCGGAAAATATAATGAACGAAAAGAAAGAGACTTGTACACACGGGATTTACTTGGTTCCCGACTCCTAAGGGTCAGTACATCCAAGGCCTAAGCACGGAAAACGCCCGTCCACTAATGGTCTCCTTTCTGAACATTCTGGAGGTGGAGAAACCCATCTTACAGTGTATGATTTACAATTAAAAAGTATTACCGAAAGTAAATGCGGAAAGTAAATCAAACCAAACAAACGGTCGAAGACTCGGCCGATCTGGAGCTCCGAAGTGCCACGCACTTCCTCCCGAAGCCTCCTTGGTCACAGAGCTTCGTCTTTAGCGCTTTGTAGTCACTTGGAAAGATCAGAATGATCTCAGAATTGTTGTCTGAGTTGAGGGGTCGAAGCCCCTTTTATAGCTTCTTTACTGGGCGCCTGTGTTGAACGGGGTGCCTCAGTTGCCTTGGTCAAAGCTTATCTGTTGGTGCCGGAAGCACCAAGGTCAAACCTTTGTTTTGATAATGGAAAAGGGTTCAGAAGTTAAGATTTGGTTTTTATCTAACAAGATAATTAAGTGTGCAGGAAAGTCCTAGATACACTAGGTACTAAGTCCTGGTTCATTTGAATTGGGCACTAAGTCCTGGCCGCGGGCTGGGCAACTAAGTCCTGACATAAAGTTGGGCAATAAGACCTGGTGAGTGAAGCTGGGCACTAAGACCTAGTCGAGGACTGGACACCGAAGACTTGGTGAGTGAAGCTGGGCACTAAGACCTGGTCGAGGACTGGGCACCGAAGACTGGTGAGTGAAGCTGGGCACTAAGACCTAGTCGAGGACTGGGCACCGAAGACCTGGTGAGTAAAGCAGGGTAAAAGTCCAACCGGAGGAGCCGGTTGGCAAAAAGGTAGATTCTCTCGAGAGGAGTAGCTGAGGGCGCATTCCCCGTAGAGGGACCATTAGGCGTCGGTTCGACCTAGGGTTCCATTTGGGAGACCCAAAGTCAGAACCAAGAGAGCTTAGGCTGTAAATAATGTCTAACATATTGTATGTTTGCTTCTTGTGTTTTGGAACTAATCCTGGTTGCAAGAAACGAAGGGACTGTATTTCTGCAGCTCAGGCGCCTCATTGGAAGGAGGCGCCTCACTGGGCTAGGCACCTGTAAGGATACAGGCGCCCCAGTGCAAGGCCAAACCGAGACCACCGAAGTAAACTGCCACGAAAGCCATTTGATCTAGTCAAGCTAGGCGCCTGTGTCCATACAGGTGCCCCAGACAGCTCAGGCGCCTCAATGAAGGGGATAAGCGCTGATCGAGCCTGCGGATTGGAGTTCGCGCAGGAGAGGCCACGTGTAGGCGCCGCCTTCAACACAGGCGCCCAGGAGTCGACTATAAAAGGGGGTTCACCCCCAAGGATTGAGAACAACTTGCTCGTTACGCTCTCAACACTTTCATTCAAACGCTATGCTCCGACAGGCTTCGTACTCGCGATTCAAGCGCCTACGATGACCCGCTGCTCCGAACTTCCATCCACTCCGGTCGTCTGTAAAATTTAATTTAGTAAAGTGTTGTAATCTCTTTTTAAATTCTATATTTTGTACTCCAAACTTGTAAACACTCTTTCGAATATAGAATTGTCAATCATAAACGGTCAAGGACCGTAGGCCTTGGAGTAGGAGCTGACTGCAACTCCGAACCAACTAAAAAAGAAAAGTTGTTAGTGATTGATTTTGTGTTTTCCGCTGCATAATTTCTCTTAATCATCCGAAAATTTTAACATCGAACTCGTAGCAGCTGATAAGGCCTTCATCCAGGGCACCCTATCGATTTACTCCGATCCAACATTATCTTCGCGCCGAACTCGTAGCAGCTGATAAGGCCTTCATCCAGGGCACCCTAGACCTCCAGGATGCCTGAATGATTCAGGCACCTGGTTCATTGAGGCGCCTGGTTCATTGGGGCACCTGGTTAATGGGGGTGCCCAGTAGCCTATTTTCCAGCCATGTTGTGTGTTTGTTTGCCTGCTTTGTCTTCAATTATAGGTACCTTCAAGATATATAAATACAAGGCAAACACATATACAACCTTAGCCTTAACGAATTGGTTTTGACTTCGGATTTCTCGCGAAACCCTATGTCGAACCGACGCCTATGTTCCCATCCCGGGGAAACACGCCTTTCACCTACTCCTCTCAGGAGACGGTTGCCACCCGGCCCATCCGGTTGGACTTTTCCCCAGTTTTACTCACCAAGACTTTTGCCCAATCTTACAACCAGGACTTCGTGCCCAGTCCACAACCAGGACTTCGTGCCCAGTCCACAACCAGGACTTATTGCCCAACTTCACTTATCAGAACTTTTGCCCAGCTTCACTCACCAAGACTTCGTGCCCAGTCCACGACCAGGACTTATTACCCAACTTCACTCATCAGGACTTCGGTGCCCAGCCCTCGGCCAGGACTTATTGGCCAATTCCACGAACCAGGACTTAGTGCCCAACCCTCGGTCAGGTCTTAGGTGCCCAGCCCGCGGCCAGGACTTAGTGCCTAATTCTTCGAACTAGGACTAATTGCCTAGGTTAACTAGGACTTTCCTTCACTTTGGTACTATATTTTTTGACTACCCTTCTCTTGTTCAATGTATCACTAACTTAAGCATATTGTTAAACATTGAAATATTTAGAGGAGGACATCACTGATGCATCTTGCACCAACAGTCTCTCCTCCCCCTCAATCCTTGAAGTGGAGACCTCTTCTTCTTCCCTTGATGAAGTGGATGATCTTTCACTTTCTTGTGCCACTTCACTTGATGAGATGGATGAATCTTTTTCCTCTTTCTTCTTCTCTTTGGATGTTGAGTATCTTTCCCCATCTGATTTGTCCTTTTCCTCTTCTTGGACCATTAAGCTCATTTCCTTAGGCTCTTCTACTTCTTGAGCTTGTGTTGGATTTCGATGTAAAGCTATGATCTTGCTCCATAGCTCGTGCGCATTTTTGTATTGACCTACACCACTAATTATATCATTAGGCAAAATCTTAAGTAATATTGCAATTACCTCCTCATTTGCCTTTGATTGAGTTTGTTGCTCCATGGTCCAATATCTTGGTCGGAGCTTCTTTCTATGCTTATCCTTCGAGACTTCAAATGGATGTGTTAGTGCAATCATTAACTCCCAATCCATGTTGAATCATACCTTTATCCGCATCCTCCAATAATCGAAACTCTCTCAGTCGTAAGGAGGTGGGGCATTGATGTCATCCCCCAATTTTTCTTCCATCGCCATTTCCTCTAGCGTTTTGCTCTCCCGGCGATTAGTCCGTAGACGAGCTACCCCGGCTCTGATACCACTTGTTAGGATAGATGGCTCGGCTAGAGGGTGGGGGAGGGGGGGTGAATAGCTCGGTCACCCCAAGTCGTAACTCTCCCTACAATGTTAGCACACACGGAAACAATAATAACAAAATCAAACAATCGCTAACACGTCACCTTTACGTGGTTCAGAGATAAAGCTCCTACTCCACGACTGTCCGTAAGGTGGACGATCCTAATCGGTCGGTGGATGACTCCCCGGAAGACCTCCGACTAGCTCATGTAGCTCTTTGTGGGTGGAGAAACCTTGCCACAACCCGAACAACACTCCTGAGCTCTTAGACTACTAATTGGCCTTTAACCAAAGCCAATTTCGTCAAGAACTCTCAGCCAAAACCGAGCTCTCTTAAATAGAGATCAAGGCTGAAAGAGCCGTTACCAGTCGACTGCCCCATGGGCAGTCGACTGATCCCTCAGCCAACGGTTAGTTTGTCAAACCTACCAATCGACTGCCCCATGGCCAGTCGACTGATCTTTCTGCAGACTTTATCAATCGACTGATCTAAGATCAGTCGACTGGTCCACCCTTAAACATTTGGTCTCCCATCCCGAGTACATTTCTCTCAGCACTCAAACCCTAGGATTTCCCGAGTACACTTCCCTCAGCACTCGAACTCTCACAACCTAGCTGACTCTTCATCCAGCAGCCTCGATCTGTTGCCTTTAAGCCCTCTTCGACTTTGCCTCTCGTCCCTCGGATGCATGCAAGCCCGCGGCTTGTCTCCCCATACCATCCTTCGTGTATGCCTCGAAGTCCACTTCCCTCGACTCATCGTCCCTGCTATATCCATGGTCCCTCGGATGCACACACAAGCCCACGGCTTACCTCCATGTCATCCTCACGGGAGGTTTCTCCACCTGAGAAGGAGGTATCTGATATCCAAATTTTTCAGGGCTTAATCTACCGACAATCAAGGGATCGCCCACCTCACGAGCATGCCAAGGAGTAGGGGCAAGTTATCCCCGAACCTTGTAAATCCTCCTTGTTAGCGATCTTGTATTGTTATATCTGTTCTTGTTTTTGTTTTCCTGTATTTCCGCTGCCGCTAACCCTAAGTGCAGAATAACCTGAGAAGTTCTCAAAGAGGCAAGTGATTTGTGTCTGGCTACATTCACCCCCCCCTCTCTCTAGCCATCTAAGCACCAATAAGTGGTATCAGAGCTTGGGGCTCTGCTCAAACGGATTAACACCCGAGAGTCTACAAGATGGCAATGGGAAGAGAAGGGTTGAGCACAAACAGACCTCCATTCTTGGATGGGACTGATTTTCCATATTGGAGGTCAAGGATGGAGTTTTATCTCAAGACCAACATCAACATGTGGTTTGCTGTGAAGGAGGGTTTCATCCCTCCAAAGGATGATGAAGGAAAACAGCTCGAGTTCTCAAGGTGGTCGGCAGAACAAATCCGGAAGGGAGAAGCCGATGCTAAAGCCGTGGTCACCTTGCAATGTGGGATGACCAAGGACCAACTAATCAAAGTTGGTCCCTTCACAAGCGCAATGGATCTATGGAACAAGCTTATCGAACTCCATGAGGGCACCCAGGACTCGAAAATAGCCAAGAGGGACTTGTTCCTTAATCAACTACAAAATCTTATCATGAAGGAGAGTGAAATAGTAAGTGAACTTCATGGTAGATTCAAGGAGATACTCAACGGTCTCCACTCCATTGACGAAAAGGTCGAGAACCACGACCCTGTGAGGTACGTTCTAAAAGCCTTTCCAAGGAATGCCTTGTGGTCATCCATGGTGGATGCCTACAAGGTTTCCAAGGATCATTCCTTTGTTAAAATAGAAGATTTATTTTGCGAGATGGAATTACACGAGATTGCTAACAAAAGTCCAAAGGAGAAAGGTGTAGCTTTTGTGGCAGGTGACAAAAGAAAGAAGAAGAAGGAGAAGAAGAAGGAAACGGAGGAGGAAAAGAACACATGTCACATGGCTTTCATGGCACTAGAGGTACATTTCTCCTGAACTAGATAAATGCTATAGAACAATAGCTTGCTTGACAAACATGCTTAAAAAAATCTAAGAATAATGTGAAGGTTTTAAAATTAGAAATAGAACAATTGAAAACACCTAAAGACCATGATATTGATGACTTGCATGTTAAGATTCTTAAGGATGAAAATAAGGACTTGAAGAGTGAAGTTGAAAACCTCAAGAATATTCTTGAGAAATTTTCAACTAGCTCCTAAACTTTAGATATGATCCTCAATTCACAAAGAGCGGTTTACAACAAGGCCGGTATGGGTTACCGACCTAAAGAACCCACCTTTGTGTCGTTAATGTCTAGAACTCGTATTAGTCCACCAAATGATTCTAGGGTTCATGGACGTAAGAAGAAAATGACTAAGGCATATGTGCCTAAGGCCTTCATTGTAGATGCTTTAGGTCCCAAAATTTGGGTACCCAAAACATCTATATTTTGAATTGAATAGGCATTGATTGAGGGGGAGCATCTATCAACATGGGTGGTTGATAGTTGGTGCTCCAAACACATGGCCATTCCTAGTTAGGGATGTGCTTACCATTTCCTCCATTTAATGGATGACCATTCACTAACCATGAGAAATGGATTTTGATCTTGAATTTATATGATTGGGGTTAAGGAAATGGGAATCATAAACAATGTAGATACATTGAAAATTTCTCCATCTATACTGGAAATTTTTCTTATTCACTTTTATGGGCAATTTGGGGAATAAATTTTGATACAAACTTGTTACAAATTGGATGTATGTTTTGATTGATTATGACTTCATTGATTGGGCTCTTGTTTTTACAACGGAGAGGTTGATAAACCCATAAGGACTCTTGATTCTTGTTAAAGGATCCATTCTAGTCGAGGGAATAAATCCTGGACCTATCAAAGAGGTTTCTGATATCGAAAGGATGTCTGGAACTATGATTTCATAGGGTTTCTGATATCTGATCGGTCCACAGATCGATCAGAGAGCTCACAGAACCATCTGTCTACTCTGTTCGATCCCTGATCGATCTGCAGTCCGATCAGGGACCTCCCTGATCGGTCACCGGACTGATCAAGAGTTGTCCTGATCGGTCATGCAGACCGATCAAGCAATTCTGTGAAATCCACAGAAATCCCTCTGTGTTGGCCCTGATCGGTCCACTGACCAATCTGGCCACCTAGTTGATCGGTCCACCGACCGATCAGAAGGGTCACGAAAAATGTTGCAAACTCTCTGTTCGCTCCCTGATCGATCGGCAGACTGATCAGGGGCTTCCCTGATCGGTCACCCGACCGATCAGGACCCATCCAGACCGATCAGGTGGAACCCTGATCGGTCTGGATACCCCCAGATCGAACGGTGATCCGATCGATCGCATTAAATCCAGTTGGTGGATCGGTCCACCAACCTATTAACTCTCTCCATCCGCTTCATTTCCAACCCTAAGCGCCGAAACCCCTCATCTTCTTCCTTCCTTAGCTGCGTGAGAGTTTCCTTCCATACTCGGTGCTGCAAGCTGCTGAGTTACTTTCCTGCCCAAATCCCTCCTTTCTTTGCGCACCCAAGGTCTGTGTGAGTTCTCTGCGCGAGCTGTTGTGAGTTTTTCTTCCCTTCTTGCTATTGAGTTCTCTTGTCAAAAGTTCTCGCGAAGCACATTGCGAGCTCTTGTTCCCGCGATCTGGTCTTCTCTACGCTCTCATCTACATGCGCGATTTCTTCTTACGCAACTTCTCTGCACAATCTGTGCCCTGTGCAAGTTCTTCAAGTTGTCAAGATTTTCTCCAAATTTCTCACTTCATGGCACCAAAGTAAGCATATTATTGCAGTTTTTCTTTGATGATTATCTCATGAACCGTGATTTTGTGAACTAATCATGGATTTTATTTGGTGTGCCGTGCCCATTGATCCGTTGGTTGTATGGTTGTCGTGGCTTATCCTTATTTGTTCAAAATTTCTCCTATCTGTGCCATGAGCTAAACCTATCAAACCTTATTTTCATTTGATCAAACCTTACCTTACATGTTCAAATTCTTGTGTTCACTTCACTGATTAATCCCATAATTATGTCATGATCTTAATTTTGATCAATGTCTATGTGGTGAACCTCATTTGATTCATTCAACTGTTGTGATCAAAATTTCCAACCCTTAGGAGATCTTCCAAGGGCAAAGAACCTGCCGAGGGTACCTCACGATCCAGAGCTCCCTCTTCATCTGCTAGGCCTCAACCTTCCACGAGCTCTAGGTTCCCTAATGCCGCCCTTGAACAAGCCTTTCAAACTCGAACTTTTAAACTTCTCCCATGTAGATCGATTGATAGGCCGTTCCTATATGAGCACTGTCCTCTATTAAAGAGGTTCTTTACATCTATAACCTTGACTTTTTCCTTTCTCTTGAGCGAACCATTAATCTTGACCTTGTATCAGAAGTCTATAACAACCTCCAATCGGGACCAGGAGGGGGTTTAGAATTTACAACTAGGGTAGCCAAGACAAATCTTGACTTTACCTATAGTAATTTTTCTGAGTTTCATGGCGTTCGACGATCGCCAAATGTCCATTCTTTCTACCCTGAGCCCCCAGATCCTTTACTGCCTCCATTTGAGGGAGTCACCCCCGACTCCATTTATGAGCACTTTTTGGGACACCCTAGGATGGATGGCCTCGATGAGTTAGGGCCTGATTTTCTTACTTTTGCTGCCCTTCGTCTTTCTCCTATTGATTATATCCTCTTCAAAATTGTCACAAACTGCATGCTGCCAATAACTTCAAAACCCCTGGCTGAGATCCGCCCTTACCATTGCTTAATGCTCTACGGGATGCATCGCCTCCTCGACTTTGATATCACGGCGTGCATTCTCGGCTCCATCCGGACTTATAGTCCCAGCCGTCGCACCGTTTACATGCCTTTTGGTCATGTTATTACTGACTGGCTTTAGTCAGTTGGTATTGATGTGACCAAGGGCAGGACCGTGATCATGGTTCGGCAGGATTGCCGACTTGGCAAACGCGCGTTTACCAAGTCTGGCATTGTTGTCGTACCTCAGGGCCAGGGCCTTATATGGAAGGATGGGCGAGGTCTAGGAGAGCTACCTCGGGGCGCACATATACAGGTACCAGCCGCACCAGCTGGACATCACGAGGTGCCCGCGACCGCCGACTACGAGGAGTATGAGTCGAATCCTGACCTCCGATGGCAGGTCATAGAGCTAGAGCAGACGATGCAGCACGAGTTTCATGTATCCGAGCTCTGGCGACAGGAGGTCCGCTCTGAGTTTCAGTCTTTCGATCGCAGACTACTCACGATAGAGTCTGACGTCTCTGGGATCTGTTCCGAGCACCAGGCATGGGTTGCAGAGTGGCGCGCTTGGGCAGCTGGTCATCCGTACCAGCCTACACTTCCTAGATTTGCGCCCACCTGCAGCACTGCTCCTGGGAGCTTCTTACCGGACGACGACACTTCTTACGATCCCATGCAGTCTGACGATCCACCAGCTAAGGGTTGATTGTTTGTTGTATTCTGACTTTGGTTATGCTTCCATGATTTGTGATGTATCTGACTATCTAACTGATTTCATGTATAACTTGCTATTTCATGATTATTGCTATTTGATGTCGTCTTCTATTTCATATGATGCATATGATTTTCCTTTCATGTTTTATCTTTATCATATGTCTTTCATATGACTTTGAATTAATCATATCATGTTTGTCTTGGGAAAACCCTTGTTTGAGGGGGAGGAATTTTTAAACTTAACAACCAGTCTATACCCTTTTAGGTGTTTGATAAAGGGGGAGAGGGTGGTTAGTTAAGTTTAGGATGATTCCGAGTTTAACTATTGTAGGGGGAGGATCCTGATTCTCCTACGATAGTGAGATTTGATTACTACAATTGATTTCAAATACCGAAACTTAAAATTGGGTTATCAAACAACAAAAAGGGAGAGATTGTTGATGCAGTCTGACCCTGATTGTTGTTTTAGTGTTGACACCGATTTTAGTTTAGGTTAATGAGATGAGTCTGTTTTAAGTCCTGGTCGGGGACTGGGCACGAGTCCCGGTGAGTGAAGCCGGGTCCTGGTGAGTGAAGCTAGGTGATTGGAAACCATGGTGAGTGAAGCCAGGTCCCGGTGAGTGAAGCCGGGTGATGGAAACCCTGGTGAGTGAAGCCAGGTCCCGGTGAGTGAAGTCGGGTTACAGAAACCCCGGTGAGTGAAGTCGGGTCCTGGTGAGTGAAGCCAGGTGATTGGAAGTCCTAGTGAGTGAAGTCAGGTGAATGAAATCCCGGTGAGTGAAGCCGGGTCCTGGTGAGTGAAGCCAGGTGACTGAAATCCTGGTGAGTGAAGCCAAGTCCTAGTGAGTGAAGCAAGGTTGAATGAAGTCCCGGTGAGTGAAGCAGGGCACGGAGACTTGGTCCGGGGGACTGAGCACGAGTCAGAGAAGGCTAGGGAGCCTGTTCTCTTGACTTAAGGTTGATTTGGTCGAGGCTGGATCAGTCTGGTGACCGATCAGGGAGTTGGCACGAACTCCCTGTTGTGGATCGGTCTGGTGACCGATCCAGGGGAGTCTGATCAGTCTGGTGACCGATCAGGGAGAGAACAGAAGCTTTTGGTTTGGCTTCTGTGTTGCTTCAGATCGTTCCGGTGAACGATCAAGGAACCTTGATCGGTCCTCATGACCGATAAAATTGTCGCGAGGTTTCTCACCTTGACGATCAGGACGGCTCCTGAACGGTCAGGGAGTGACCTGATCGGTCACCAGACCGATCAGGGTAGAACCTGATTGGTCGGGTGACCGATCAGAGGCTTTGACCTGCGAGAGCTGGAATTTCTCCAGCGAGTGTTGGATCGGTCCGTTGACCGATCCACCAGCTTTGATCGGTCAGGGTGACCGATCACAAGGAGTCCGCGATTTCTGGTTTCTCACTGTGGACCGATCAGGTTGGAGCCTGATCGGTCAGGGCTTACCCTGATCAGTCTGGTGACCGATCAGGGTCCTCTCTGATCGGTCTGGGGACCGATCAGGGTCCTCTCTGATCGATCTGGGGACCGATCAATAGCTGACAGCTTTAATTCAAAAACATTGTCAGAGTTCTGATTGCGTTCTGTTTTTCTTCTGATCACTACTGATAACTTCTGATAATTGATCCTCTGTTGATTTGCTGTGCTAAACAACTTCTAAGTGTGCAGGTAACTCAGGATTACTCAAGGAGGGTCAACTGGGCTCTTTTGCTACATCAGGTTTGGCAGTTTTCCTTTCACAGGATATGACGTCTTCTGGCACGAGATGCAACGGCTGAGGAGCTAACCTGGGGCTCGACTGGAGAGGATTCAGGGAGCCCAGGAGGGGTCAGTGTAGCTGGGACAGTTGCAGGTGAGCAGCTGGGAGCTGCAAAGGAAAGTCTGTAACCTGGGTCTTGGGCAGAGGCTTATGAGCGGGTAGTGAAGAAGCCTCAGCAAGAACTTGGAGCATCATCTCTGTTGCAACAACTTTCATTGATTCTGCACCTTGAAGCATACTCTTGAGCATCCTTTGAAGTTTCTGCAACTTGAGCACCTTGAAGCAGAGGAGAGCTTGGCGAGTCCATCAACAAGCAGACACGAAGAGTGGGGAGCTCTTGCGTGAGAGTTGTGCTGAGTGAGCTCGGTGAAGTGTTTCTGTCTGTGTGTTCATTGTGCTCTGTAAGTGTGTTTATTGTCTCTGTGCTTCTCATTTCATATCTGTTGAGACTTGCTGTGGAGAGGTTTCTCCACCGAGAAGGACGTATCTGATATCCGGATTTTTCGGGGCTTGATCTGCCGACGATCAAGGGATCGCCCACCTCATGGGTACGTCAAGGAGTAGGGGCAAGTTATCCCTGAACCTTGTAAATCCTCCTTGTTAGCGATCTTGTATTTTTATATCTGTTCTTGTTTTTGTTTTCCTGTATTTCCGCTGCCGCTAACCCTAAGTGCAGAATAACCTGAGAAGTTCTCAAAGAGGCAAGTGATTTGTGTATGGCTACATTCACCCCCCCCCCCTCTCTATCCATCCAAGCACCAACATTTCTGAAGCCGGAGAAACACGTCTTATAGTTCAAGTTACATGCACAAAAAGTAGTAAATATGACTCGTAAATAAAATGCAAACCAAACGGAAAAAGAAGCTTCGGCCAATCCGGAAGTCCGAAGTGCAGCGCACTTCCTCGTGGAGCCTCCTTGGTCGCAGAGCTTTGACTTGAGCACATTTGCTTTACTTGGAATAATTTTGCAAATGTGAAAGGTTATGTTCAGCATTAAGGGGTCAACCCCCTTTATATAGTAGCTTCACGGGCGCCTGTGATGTCTTGGGCGCCTACCACGTGTCGGTCAAACTTCATCCGTTGCACCAAAATCGCGGCAAGGATAAACTCCCCTTCCTAGGCGCCTGGGACCAATCAGGCGCCTGGGGTGTTAGGTGTCTGACCCTTGTGGGGTGCCTGGGTTGCAAGGCGCCTAATTCAATTCAGGCACCTAATTCAATTCAGGCACCTAGGAACCCTTTTCCCAGGTCAGCTTGTTTTGTGTTTTGCTCTCCTATCTTGCCTCCAACTCTAGGTACCTGTAAGACAACAAACACAAAACAAACATACAAATAATCATATGCCTTAATGAAGGGTTCTGACTTTGGATTTCACCTGAAACCCTAGGTCGAACCGATGCCTAATGGTCCCTTTCCCGGGGAACGCGCCCTCACCTACTCCACACTGGAGAAGTTGTGTTTGCCAACCGAAACCTCCAGTTGGACTTTCGCTTAGTCTCCGAGAACCCAAATCTCGAGACGTCCGAACTCGATCCGTCTCTACTTCTGTTCGCGATTCCCGCTCGACTAAAGCTTTTGCCAACCGGGACCTCCGGCTAGACTTTTGCTCGGCCTCCGAGAAGTCGGATCTTGAGACGTCCGTCCTCGACCCGTCTCTACTTCTGTCCGACAACCCTTGCTCAGCAAAGACTTCGTTGCCCGATCCCCGACCAGGACTTAGTGCTCAGTCCCCCAGACCAAGACTTCGTGCCCAGCTTCACTCATCAGGACTTAGTCCAACCTAGCTTCACCCACTCATACCCAGTTTCACTCACCAGAATTTAGTCTACCTAGCTTCACTCACTAGGATTTAGTTCACCTAGCTTCATTCGCTAGGGTTTCTTCCACCACAATCACTCCTTTCCTAGTTATCATGATCCTAACTAGACTTCCTCCAATCTTTAGGTGAATATGATCCAAACCTCAAGTCCGGTTTGGTTTGATCCCTTGGTCAGACTGTCCAACCCTGGGTTTTATTCACTCTGCCAAACATCAGATCCTATTTGCTATCCCTTTGTCAACCTGATCAAACCTGGGTTTTCCCTACCAAACATCAAGTCTTGTTTGGCTAAACCCTTGATCACTTTGATTAAACCTTTGGTGTGATTTTCACTAACTTCAGTGTATTGTCAAAAATCGAAACACTAGAGGAAGACTGTTCATCACTGATGCATCTTGCACCAACAACATTGCTAGATGTCGCTCATTACTTATGTGTCTAAAACGGTTTAGACATATTGCCAACGTTACTAGAACCTATTAGGTCACACACTAATGACACGATGCTTTGGAGATAAATTGCTCTTAGTTTGACTAAGATTTAATCTGAATTGGATTAATTGAGTTAGACTCAAGTGAATCCAATTGGATTATGGGATTGAGATCTAATTTGAGTTTGACTCATTTAGATTAGAATCAACCACATGTGAATAAGATATTAATTTATTAAAATATTTAATAAATTAATAATAGAGGATGATGAAAAGTTTTTCTTCATTGGATGAAGATAAGTTGAAGAGCCACATGAAAAAATGTGCTCTAAGTGGATTTTTATTAGCATTAATAAAGGGAAGCTAAGGGGACAAAAACTCTTCATATTCATGGGATGAGTATAAAAGAGTTTTTCTTATCATTTGGATAATGAACTTGTCATTCTTCCTTCCCTTCCTTCTCTTGGCCAAAATCCCTCTTCTCCCTCCTTGTTACTTTGTGAATCTCCTCTTGTGGCTAGCACCACAAAGGTGATTCTTCTCCGAAGCTTGAGAGATCGTGTTCATGTGGATACGCATAGAGGCACGGACACTTGAACGTGCAAGAGATTTGGCATACCTTGGACAAGTGGGATAAGCGAAAAGCACGTGCCAAAGGTATACCTATACGATAGGAATTTGTAAATTAACATTGTATGAGTTTTCTTTGGCATGGATCGCTCGTGGGATCCCTTATTTCCACTATGATTTTTGAATATTTTTGCATATAGATCCCTACAGTGGTATCAGAGCCACTTGCGAAAGATCATACAAAGTTTAGAAAAATATTTATATGTGATATAGAAGTAGGACATAATTTTGTTATGGATTGTGTAATGTATGAGCATTTGTTGAGATACAAAAGTTTGTGTTGATCAAACTAAAAGTCTATAGCATTATCATATGAATATGAAAGTGTGCTATGGTCTGATTGTACTCAACAAATTTTATAACTTATGGTTTCGGCTCATGAGCAGTTTACAATAATAATAATAATTGATGTCTTAAATCTATTGTGTGTGATTAATGACATGGTGCATGGTTATTGCCTTAACCCCAATATGATTGGATGTATATGCGTGTGTGTGCATGTTGTAATGTTATTCATAATATGGCCTACGTGTCGTACCTTATCTCTATTTTTCTAATTGTAAAATAGATTTAGACTCGAATGTAACTCAAGTTTTCCTAATTTGTAATGTAGAAAATGAGTAGAATGTCCATTGAAGAATGATGTTACATGAAGGAAGCCGACAACACATGACAATCAAAGGATGCACTTGGAGAAGATGTTATCCATAGGTTTACCATCGATTTTCTCATTGGCTTGAGAAGATCATAGTATACGGGTCATAACCATGTTACATTTTACTGCTTATATGTTGATATATGCAATGTGTGTATGTGATGCATGATTAGATAAACATTTATCTTAATTAAGTCAACTCGATATGCCTACCAAAGTTTGGTAGTCATAAACTACCTCGATCATTTGTTGTTGGGTTTGCCAAAGCAAAGCGACACATTTTATCTTGGTAGAGTGTGAGAGGACAATTGTGATGTCCCACTATCGAACTTTGGGTGAGACTTAACTAAGTCACCTCAATTGGATTGAGAAACTTAGAGGCATATCCCAAAAGTTAGAAAAATTGGGTAAGAGAACAATTATATAAAATCTTGGGTAATTAGCCAAAGCTAACTCAAGATAATGTGTAATGTGAATCTTAACCCTTTGTTTCCAAGAGTTGCATAAGATGTAATTGGTAAAATATTACCTACCTAATTATACTAAGTCTTGGGCGATTAGCCAAAGCTAACTCAAAATGATCTATAATATGGATCTTGTCCCACATGAATGTAGTCGTTATTTGGTTTGGAGCTAGTAGTGTGGTCAAATTGAGTTTGCCTACATCCATAACTAGCCCTTATCAAAGCTCTACAATTCAGTGGGAGTGTCATTTAATTAAAGACCTAATTAAATGATCTAGATATGATACTTATTTCTGCATATTTTTCTGTTGTAGATCACCATGTCATCTAACACGTCAAATACTCACTCTTTGCAATCCATCCTTGAGAAGGACAAGCTCAATGGAGCTAATTTTCTAGACTGGTTCGGAAACTTGAGGATCGCCCTCAAACAAGAATGAAAACTGTACATCCTAGAGCAACCTCTTCTAGAAACACCTATCACTATGACCACTCGCGTCGAAAAGGATGCTTACAAGAAGCATCAAGATGATGCACTTGATGTATCATGCCTCATGCTTGCCACCATGAACTCTAAGCTTCAGAAGCAACATGAGAACATGGATGCACATGATATGGTTGAGCACTTAAAACAACTATATCAAGGGCAAGCTAGGCATGAGCGGTTTGAGGTGTCTAAGGCCCTATTTGCATGCAAGATGTAAGAAGGAACTCCCGTAGGAACTTACGTACTCAAGATGATTGGGTATGTCGAGAACCTTCAAAGACTAGGATTTCCACAGGGTCAAGAATTGGCCACGTACCTTATCATGCAATCGTTACCGGAAGGGTACAATCAATTTATCATAAACTATAACATGAATGAAATTGACAAGTCATTGCCTGAGATGCTCAGTATGTTGAGAACTGTTGAACCCAATCTCAAGAAAAATAAGACCAGTAATGTACTGATGGTACAGAAAGGCAAAGGCAAATGGAAGCCTAAGGGTAAGGGTAAGACTCAAGCCAAAGGCAAGGCCAACTGTACTGCACTAAAGGCCAAAGGCAGGGTGCCTAAGGAAGGCACCTGCTTCCACTATGGTGAGACCGGACATTGGAAGCGAAATTACAAACTCCACCTAGAGGAAGTAAAGAAAAAAAAGAAGTGAGGCTTCTGCCTCAGGTATTTTTGTTATAGAAGTCAATCTATCTAATTCCTCTTCTTGGGTATTAGATACTGGTTGTGTATCTCACATTTGTACTAATATGCAAGGCCTTCGAAGAGCTAGATCGTTGATAAAGAGTGAAGTGGACCTACGAGTAGGCAATGGCGCAAGAATTGCTGCTATAGCTGTAGGAACATATTCCTTGTCTTTGTCTACTGGGCTTATCTTAGAACTAGAGGAGTGCTTTTTGTAGGATCGGTGTCGGTCGATTGAGGAGGGGGTGAATATCGACTCGAATAAATTCGTCAAAAAACTTCATTTGTTTGTCTTTCTATCAGGGTTAGTACGCAGCGGAAATATAAAATAAACTAAAGAATGACAAGAAACAAGCGGGTTTATTTACTTAGTTCCCGGCCCCCTAGGGTCAATACGTCCAAGGCATATGTACTCGGCGTAAGTCTACTAATGGTCTCCTTTCCAAAATTTTCGGAGGCGGAGAATACCCGTCTTACAGTTCGAATTACAAGCACAAAAGTAATAAATAAATACAACTCGTAAATAAAAGGCAAAGCAAAAAAAATATGGCCAACTCTGGAAGTCCGAAGTGTCGTGCACTTCTTCATGGAGCCTCCTCGGTGCATAGCTTCGTCATAACGCTTTTGTATTGCACAGAATGCTTAGATAGATGTGAAAGTTGATGTACTGAGATGAGGGGTTGAATAGCTTCTCGGGCGCCTGTGAGACCTTGGGTGCCTGCCAAATCGCGGTCAAAACCTCATCCGTAGCACCGAAATTGCAGCAAGGATAAGCTCAACCTTCCCAGGCGCCTAGGAGCCTCCCAGGCACCTGGTAAGCCTCAGGTGCCTGGCTTACTGGGCGTCTGGGAGGGGCACCCCCAACTGGGGCGCCCAACTCTTCTTGTGAGCCTGATTCAAGTCAGGCACCCAGGAAGCTATTTCCTAGGTTTTGATTCCCCTGCGATTGCTCTTCTATCTTGCCTCCAACTCCTGGTACCTGCAAGACAACAAACACAAGACAAACATACAAATAATCTTAGCCTTAAAGATTAGTTCTGACTTTGGATTTCACCCGAAATCCTAGGTCGAACCGACACCTAATGTTCCCTTTCCCGGGGAATGCGTACTCACCTACTCCACCCTGGAGAAGTTTCTTTTGCCAACCGGGACCTCCGGTTGGACTTTTTCTTGGCCTCCGAGAACCCGAATCTCGAGACATCCAACCTCAACCCATCTCTACTTCTGTCTGCGATTCTCGTTCGACTAAAGCTTTTACCAACCGGGACCTCCGGCTGGACTTTTGCTCGGTCTCTGAGAACCCGGATCTCAAGACGTCCGACCTTGACCCGTCTCTACTTCTGTCTGCAATCCTCGCTCGGCTAAGACTCTGTTGCCCGATCCCGACTAGGACTTGGTGCTCAGTCCCCCGGACCAAGACTTTGTGCCCAGCTTGACTCACCAGGACTTACTCCACCTAGCTTCACTTACTAGGATTTCTTCCACCTAGCATCCCTTGCTAGGACCCAGATTCACTCACTAGGGTTTCTTTCACCTAACTTCACTCACTAGGATTTCTTTCACCTTAATCACTTCTTTACTAGTCATCATGATCCTGACTAGACTTCTTCCAATCTTTAGGTAAATATAATCCCTAACCTCAAGTCTGGTTTGGTTTAATCCTTTGGTCAAACTAACCGACCCTGGGTTCTATTCATTCTGCTAAACATCATATCATGTTTGGCTTAACCCTTTGTCAAACTGATCAAACCTATGTTCACCCTACCAAACATAAGGTCCTGTTTAGTTTAACCCTTGATCACTTTGACTACACTTTATATTGTCAAACATATATATTGTAACTAACTTTAGTATATTGTCAAATATTGAAACACTAGAGGATGACTACTTATCACTGATGCATTTTGCACTATCAATCTCCCCCTTTTTGATGTTTGACAATATCTTAAGTTAGATTAGGTCTAAGGGTTCTAGGTTTAATACTTGGGAGAAAATGAAAAAAGAAATTTTACTTATGCCTCTCTCCCCCTTTGTCACACATCAAAAGGAAATACCGGAAAAACATTTACACCAACAATAAGAAAAAATTTAACTTAGGCCTCTCTCCGCCTTTTAAGATAATCTTTCCCTTTTTTAAGATACTTATGATATAAATATATTTTTTTATTAAATGATTTTCTAAAACTCTTCCCTCTTTTTTAAAAAAAAACTAAGTACTTGTTTAGAAAATGTTCTAAAAGACACTAAGTACTTTAGAAAACATTGTACAAAAAAAATGAACTTCCCTAATTCTGAGACAATCTTAGGAAACTTGTTGACCTCAAGAAAATTCCTATGTCTCTTAGGGATTTTCCATAAATAAATATTTTCAATGTATTTTGGTTTTGAAAAATAATAATTTTTTTGATTTTGTTTCTTTTCCATTCTGACACAATCCTAGGAAACCTTATTAACTACAAGGAATGCTTTCCTAAGTGTCTTGGAAATTATCCCAAACTCAAGATAAGGACAAAAAGATTTTCAAGATGAGTTTTGAAAAAGAATATTATGTTTTCAAATGATTTTGAAAAGATAGTCCATGAAAACAGAATATTTTGAAACTTTTAATAATTCTTTTAATTTGACCTCACTCTAAACTTGACACAGTCCTAGGTAGCTTGTTGACTACAAGTAATCTTCCTCTAAATCTTAGGGTTTGATTCAAATGAAAAGAAAAAATTAGGAAATATTTTGAAATAATCAGGAATAATACATTAATTTCTCTTGAATTGGACTCCCTCTAAATCTGACACAATCGTAGGAATTCTTGTAGATCATTTAGAAATATTCCTATGTGTATTTAGGAGTTTATCCAAACCATAAGAGTAATTAAAGCAATTATTGAAAAATATTTTTAAAAGAATACGACAACTTTCAAAGAAATAATTTTTGAAAGAAAATATTGAATGACATAATAAGTTTTTGAAAAATATTTTTCGAAATACATTTTGAACAAAATGATAATATTTTTTTTAAATCACAAACCATTTTGAAAGATATGAATTTTTGAAATGAATAATTTTTGAAATGATGATAATTATTAAAGCACAAACCATTTTCAAATATATGACTTTTCGAAAAGAATAATTTTGAAAAATAATTTTTAAAAGAACAAAAAAAAACTCCCCCTGAACCTGACACCTTCTCGCTACCCTTGTTAACTACAAGGACCTCTACCTAAGTATCTTAAGGGACTTTAGTGATGACCTAGAAGGTTTGTGTCTAAGTGTAGGTCAAACAATTTTTGAAAAGATATATAATTTTTGAAATATGTATTTATAGGTAAGCAACCAATCAAGCATGAAATTCATTAAAACATTATTATGTTTAAACATTATTTTGAAAATAGATTTTTAAGAAAATATCCTAAAGATTTTGAAAATATTTTAAAAAATATTTGTCAATTAATTAGTCATTAATATCTCATCCATTCTAAATGTCACAGTATAAACAAGCATGGTTGCCTTATGTTGGAACTTGAATGGCTAGAGGGGGTGAATGTAGTCAGACACAAAAATTCTTTCGCATTTAGGATTTCTGCACTTGAATGTTAGTAGCACAGCGGAAGCAATACAAAAACAGAGTATAAATGCAGAAATGGAAAACAAACTATAAACGCTAACAAGGGTCATTTACAAGGTTCGGGGATAACTTGCCCCTACTCCTTGGCATGCCCTTAAGGTGGATGATCCCTTGATCGTCGGCAGATCAAGCCTCGAAAAATCCAGATAGAATGCAACCTCCTTCTCGGTGGAGTAACCTCTCCACAGCGTTTCAAGATGAATGAAGTATTAAGTACAGGAAACACAAGAAGAATCCTTACTAAACACTTAGAACCGCAAGAACACAAGCAAACATCTCACCGAGCTCCACTCACCACAGATCTCACGCAAGAACTCCCTTCTTCGTGTCTTCTTGCTGATGGACTCGCCAAGCTTCTTGTTCCTTCTTCCCAAGTGCTCAAGTAACAACTGGTTGCTTCAAGATTCAGAGTGATGCTCAACAGATCAGAGTTGTCGCAAGAGCAGAGCAAGAGATGTCGCAAGGAGTGATCCAGTGTTCTCGCAAGTAGTCTCCACTCCTTGGCTTATCCTGCTTCCATCGCCAAGTCACACGCTCCTCTGCAGCAGCTCCCAGCTGCTCACCTGCAGCAGCTCCCAGCTGCTCACCTGCAGCAGCTCCCAGCTGCTCACCTGCAGCAGCCAGCTACCCCTGACCTCCCCTGGACTCACTGAAACCCGTCTAGTCGAGCCCCAGGTCATCAGCTCCTCAGCCGCTGCAGCTTGCGCCAGAGGAAGTTACAACCTGTGGAAACTAACGGACAAACCTGCTGTAGCGAAAACCTTCGTTTGACTTCCCTTGGATGATCTCTAAGTCACCTGCACACTAAGCAGCACATTAGAGCAACAAATCAATAGAAGAACAAACATCAGAGGGCTCAGAACAAGTATCAGTAGTGTATCAGTAGGAATCAAAGTGCGATCAGACGCGATCAGAGCGTCTAACAGCGCGTTTGAATTAAAGTGATCGGTCACCGCACCGATCAGAGAGCCTCCTGATCGGTCACCAGACTGATCAGGGTTGGTTCAGACCGATCAGGCTCCATCCTGATCGGTCCCCAACGCGTAATCAGAAATCGCGACTTCTCCGGGACCGATCACCAGACTGATCCCAAGTCGTGGATCGGTCACCATACCGATCAACCCCTTTGCAGGGTGATTTCCCAGCTTCACAGTCCAAACCTCCTGATAGTTCACCAGACTGATCAGGGCATGCTTAGACCGATCAGGCTCTATCCTGATCGGTCATAGTGAGGAACTCGCGACATTTGATCGTTCACCAGAACGATCTAAACAGTGTTCCAGATCGGTCACCGGACCGATCAGGAGCCGAGCAGTAGGGTTCCTAAAACCCACTGTATGCTCCCTGATCAGTCACCAGACCGATCAGGAGTCGATCAGTAGGTTTGCCAAAGTCACCGTATGTTCCCTGATCGGTCACCAGAATGATCAGACATCACTGGATCAGTCACCAGACCGATCCACGAGGGAACTCCGTGCCAACTTCCCTGATCGGTCACCAGACCGATCCAGGCAAGGCCAAACCCACTCTAAGTCAAGAGAACTGGCTCCCAGCCTCCCCTGACTCGTGCTCAATGTTGGATCGAGAGATGCGATAGAGGGGGGGTGAATGTCGCAAATCGTTCGGATTTCGTAAAGAGTAATTGCGTAGCGGAATAATCAAAATCAGACAATGAGAACACCAAGATTTTTACTTGGTTCGGAGCCTGGGTCGACTCCTACTCCAAGGCCCACGGTCGTTGACCGTTTACTATGGGCAATACTATAATCGCGCAAAACAATTTTACACAGATTGATTACAGTAAATTGCAGTAAGAAAAAGACAGCTTTTCTTTGTTACCGACGTCCGGTGTAAATCGAAGTTCCAGAGCAGTTGGACGTCGCCGGCACTTGTATCTCGAGTCTGGAGGGTTCTGGAGCAGAGCGCGGGAGCAGAAGAGCGTGATTGCGTTCAATGGAATTGATGCTTTAAGCCTGGGGTCGAGGGCCCTTTATATAGGGCTGGGGGCGCCCGGAATGCTCGGGGCGCCCCCCACGTGGCTTCTGATCCGGCGTGCTCTCGGTCGTGACTGATCGCTTCGACTTCGGGATCACCTTTGACTGGGGCGCCCGATGCGCGCGGGGCGCCCGGGTTGACCGGTCAAGGCTTCATCTTCTTCGCGAGGGTGAGCTGCTGCAGCTGCCAGTGGCGTGGCACAGTGGGCGCCCGCGACACGCGGGGCGCCCGATGCGCGCGGGGCGCCCGAAACATCCGGGGCGCCCCCAAATGTGCTGCTGTCGGGGCGTTTACTTGCTCTGCTGACTTTGGGTTGACTCTGGGGCGCCCGAACCATCCGGGGCGCCCTGCTCAGCTACTGCCTCACTCCTTTGAGGCTCTCTGAGCTGCAGAAACACAGTCCTTCGGTCCTGCATCCAGGGTTAGTCCAAAACAGCAATTAATAAGTTAATTTTACACAGCCTTGGCTGTCTTGGTTCTGACTTTGGGTCTCCAAAATGGAGCCCTAGGTTGAACCGACGCCTAATGTTCCCTCAAGGGGAACGCGTCCTCACCTACTCCTCTCGGGAGAGTTTTACCTGGTGCCAACCGGATCCTCCAGTTGGACTTTTGCCCAGCAATCCTTCGCCAGGTCTTGAGGTACCAAGCTGCCCTTTGCTTGGTGCCTAGCAGCCCTTCGCTAGGTCTTTACTTCTGGCAGCCCTTCGCCAGTGCCTAGCATTCCTTTGCTAGGTCTTTGTCTATTCTGGCAGTCCTTCGCCAGAGCCTAGCAGTCCTTTGCTAGGGCTTTTCTTCTGTCTGGCAGTCCTTCGCCAGTGCCTAGCATTCCTTCGCTAGGGCTTTTCCTGTACACTCAAGAAACTTGTTAGACAACAACTAACCCTTAACTTTTGAACCCTTTTGCCAATATCAAAACACAGGTTTGACTTGGGTGCAATTTGCACCAACAATCTCCCCCTTTTTGATATATGGCAACCTAGTTCAAAAAGTTAAGGAAAAAATGCTGAAATTGAAATCCTAAGTTAGATTCCCTCCCCCTGGAAGAAATCTCCCCTAGATTTTTCAAAGTAGGTGGTTTGAGTTAAGTACTTCGAAGATTTCATGTTTGATAATAAGTTGGGAAATCTGCTAAGTTTTTTGAAATGATGTTCTAAGTTTGGAAGACTTTAGAAAACTTTAGACAGATTTTCAGTTTTAGAAACATTTCAGATTTTGGAAAATTTTCAATTTAGAAAACTTCAGACTTAGAAAATTTTCAGACTTAAAGAAACTTTTTAGACTTAGAAAATTTTCAGACAAAAAAAAATTTATAGACTTAGAAAAAAAATTTTCAGACTTAAAAAAATTTTAGACTTAGAAAATTTTCAGACTTAAAAAAAATTTTAGACTTAGAAAA
>JAGFNQ010006466.1:379632-417863 GCA_024364735.1 Boesenbergia rotunda
AGTGTCATCATCCATAAGAGTTGAGCTACACATTCTCCTAGGGCTACATATTCAGCTTCAGTTGTGGATAGCGCAACACAGTGTTGCTTTCTACTGCACCAACTTACTAAGCTGTTTCCTAAGAGTTGGAACTTCCACTTGTACTTTTTCTATCTAATTTACAACCAGCATAGTCAGAATCAGAGTATCCTGATAACTTAAAGGATGAGGTTCTAGGGTACCAATCCCTACATTAGGGTGCCCTTAATATATCTTAAAACTCTTTTTAGGGCTGCTAAGTGAGTTTCCTTAGCACATGTTTGGTACCTAGCACACATTCCTCTGAGAAAAGTATATCAGGTCTGCTGGCTGTAAGGTACAGTAGACTTCCTATCATACTTCTGTATAATTTTAAGTCTACTGGTTACCATCAGGGTCACTATCTATTTTTACATTTGTGCCATTGGAGTACTTATGCTTTTAGAGTTATCCATTTTAAATTTCTTAATTAGTTCTTTAGCATATTTAGTTTGATGTACATAATTTCCATCCTTGGTTTGTTTGATTTGTAATCCTAAGAAGAAATTGAGTTCCCCAACTAAACTCATTTCAAACTCATTTTCCATTATTGTTACAAATTCTTTTAGAAATTTAGAATTAGTTGATCCAAATATTATATCGTCTACGTAAATTTGGAAAATAAATATATCCTTTTCTAAAATTTTAACAAACAAGGTTGGGTCAATTTGACCTTGTTTGAATTCTTTAGAAATCAAGTAGTTGGATAGTCTTTCATACCAGGCCCTAGGTGCTTGTTTTAGTCCATAAAGGGCTTTGCTAAGTTTATAGACATAATCTGGTTTTTCTATATCCTCAAATCCTGGGGGTTGTCTTACGTAGACTTCTTCCTTAATGAGCCCATTCAAGAAGGCTGACTTTACATCCATTTGGTATAATTTGAATCCTTTATCGGATGCAAAGGCTAGTAACATCCTAATAGACTCAAGTCTAGCTACAGGGGCATAGGTTTCATCATAATCCAACCCTTCTACTTGACTGAATCCCTTAGCTACTAAGCGGGCTTATTTCGGGTTATTTCACCTTGGTCGTTTAACTTATTCCTAAATACCCACTTAGTGTCAATTACGGATTTGTCCTTAGGTTTAGGTACTAACTCCCAGACTTGGTTTCTCTCAATTGGGCTAGCTCTTCTTGCATGGCTAAGATCCAGTCAGGATCAGGTAGGGCTTCCTCAATAGTCTTAGGTTCAATCTTTGAAATCATGGCTATTGACTAAGTTTCTATAGGAAGCTCTAGTTCTTACTCCTAAGGTTGGATCACCTACAATTTGGTCAGTTGGGTGATTGAGTCTGGGTTTCTTGGTTTTTCTAGTACTTGGCTCAGCTTCAGGTCCAGCTGGTCCAATAGGTTCAATTCTGGGTTCATTGGTTGGTTCAACTGATTCAGAAGTTGGTTCAATTGTTAAGTCATTAAAGGGTTCATTTAGGGTTTCAGAGTTATCTTCTTGATCAGTATTTGGTGAAGCTAAGTCAGAATTGTCAGATTTTGGGTTAGTTTCTTCATCAAATATTAAGTTGGTTGTTTCTTCAATTTTCTTAGTTATTTTGTTGTAGACTCTATAAGCTCTACTTGTTGTAGAGTACCCTAAAAAGATACCTGGGTTTGACTTGGATTGGAATTTTCCAAGATAGTCTTTGGTATTAAGAATATGGACTTTGCATCCAAAGACTCTAAGATAGTGTAGGTTTGGAAGTCTGTGGTAGTAAAGTTCATAGGGTGTTTTATTTAACCTTTTATTAAGCAGAATCCTATTTTGGATATAGCAAGCTGTGCTAATTGCTTCTGCCCAATAGTGGTTGGGTAGGTCAAATTCATTAAGCATAGCCCTAGCAGCTTCCTGTAGGGTTCTATTCTTTCTTTCTACTATGCCATTTTGTTGGGGGGTTCTAGGACACGAAAATTCGTGTTTATATCCATTTATTTTGCAGAATTCTTCGAATCTTTGATTCTCGAATTCTCCCCCGTGGTCGGACCTAAGTCTTTTTATTTTGGTATCATTTTGATTTTCATCAATTTGCAAAAGTTGTTAAATAGGTTCAGGGTTTCATCTTTGGTCTTTAGAAACCCGACCCAGGTGAACCTAGAGTAGTCATCAATTATCACTAAGCAGTATCGATTTCCACTTAGTGACTTGGCTCCATGTGAATCAAGTAGGTCAAGGTGTAGGAGCTCAAGTGTGGTTTGGGTTTGATCAGATTGGATCAATTTGTGACTAGACTTGGTTTGTTTGCCTTGATTACACGATTCACATATTAGGTTTTCATTTTTGATTTTGGGGATACCTTTGATTAAGCCAAGTTGGGTAATTTTTGAAATAGTTCTTAGATTGATATGACCTAATCTCCTATGCCAGAGTTTTGATTGTTCTAACTGTGTTAACATGCATTTGGGTATAAGGGGAAGATTTATAGTGTATACATTATTTTTCCTAGTGCCCTTAAGCATGATTTCTGAGTCTTGTGCATTTCTAATCAGGCAATTAGAATTGTTGAAAGTAACTAAATAACCAGAGTCACATAATTGACTTATGCTAAGTAAGTTAAAATTGAAGTTTTCTACTAATAGTACTTTCTTAATAATGAAATTGGATTTAAGTTCAATATTACCTGACCCAATTACCTTGAGTGTGGTATTGTTACCAAATGCTACTGAGCCCAGGTTTTTGAACTTGAGTTTGGTGAACTTCAATTTGTCTCCAGTCATATGTCTGGAGCACCCACTATCTAACATCCATTGGTCCAAATCTTTATGTTCCTACACATAAAGAATTTTTGATGATTTGGATCCAATTTAAGTTAGGGATAGCTTAAATTGAGTTTCACTTCCTAGTCTGTCTCACCCCAGTCTAGGGTTTTGAATCACGTTAACCTTAAGGTTTTTGTGAGACAGGTTTCAGGGTAGAAATTAGTTTTGAAAAGGAATTTCAATTTATTTTCGAAAAAGTTCTTTATTTTTGAAAACAGATTTTTAAACAAGTAAGTTTAGAAATTTTGAAAACAGATTAAGTGTTTTTCAAGAGGATAATAAGTTTGAGAAGTAGAAGTTTTGAAAAACAGATTAGAATCTATAATTATTTGAAATTTGAGTTAGATTCGAATTTGACAAAAGTTAACTTGAATTTGAATTTCAGAAATTGGCTTCTAGGTCTTGGCGAGGCACTAGGCCTTCTTTGGCCGAAGCCTTATGGGATCATCCACCCTTTCCTTGACAAAGCCTTTTAATGAAATTTCATTTTCAAATTAAATTAGGTCATTTTCTGGTCTAACTAGCTTGGGTCTTGGATTGGTAGCTTCGGCTAGTTCCGCCAAATTGGCTTCCCTAACGTACTATCATCTCACCTCCACCCAATACTATGTTTTCAAGTTTCAAGTAATTTTGTCCTTAAATCTAAGTATTACTTAAATCTAAGCATGGCAATTTGCAAGAAATTAAATAAACAAGCAATCAAAAAATTATCTAATTATAAAAATTGTTTTGATTTTGGCTCCCCCTGGACTAAAGCCTCTGTATGGGTTAGGCAAGATGTGAATCTTGTCCTTGGGGATCCAAAATTGATTTGAACCAGTTGGTTTAGTCAGGCACAGTTTTGGCACCCATGCCTGAACCTTAGGTCTTGACTGGTTCAGTACAGCAAAGTAAGATCTTTGCCGAGATTTGGTTCTATAACCAAGTCCGGATCGGTTTAGAACAGACTTCTGTTTTCCCATAATCATGTCAAGATTCTTGGAACCAGAAGTGAATCGTTCTAAAGCTGTTCTTAATTCCTTAACTTGAGTTTTCAGGGAGGAATTCTCTGATTCAAGTTTTTTAACTTGATCAGGGGTTCCTTCCTGAATTTTCTCAGTTAAGGAATCAGAATCAGCTCCCTCTTTCAGGAGTTTTACTTCCTGTCGGAGGGACTCGATTCGGAGTTTGGCTTTCGCCAAATCTCGGGATAGATAGGAAATAAGAGAATTTAATTGCGATTTTGAAAAGCCCGTTACCTTTATTTCGCCGTCGTCGGAGAATGTCAGCTTGCCGTCGTCCCGGTCCGAGTCTGAGTCAGTCTCGATTTGATCTGAAGCGGTCAGGGCTAGAAGATTGGACTGAGGTGCTTCTTCTTCTTCTTCTGAGGAAGACTCGTCCCAGGTCGCTTGGAGTGCCTTCTTCTTTCTGTTCTTTTTGGACTCCTTTAGACTTGGACATTCAGTCTTGTAGTGGCCCTTCTTCTTGCATTCGTAGCAGGTTACGTTGGGCTTTTGTTTGTCAGTTGCCGATTCATCTTGTCCGTCCTTTCTTCGGCTTGTTCTTCGTGTGTTGGTTTGGTTCTTCAACTTTTTGTAGTAGTTTCGAGCTAGCTGGACCAGTTCAGATTGATCTTCCTCTTCTATTTCTGAATCTGAGGTAGATTCAGGTTCAACTTGAGTTTTCTTCTTGGTCGTCTTCCCTGTTTTCCCTGCAAAGAAGGCTATACTTTTCTCGACCAAATTGGAGTTAGTCTGTTCATGCAGCTCAAGTTCAGAAAATAACTCATCTAGCTTAATTTTTGAAAGGTCCCTAGAGACCTTGTATGCATCTACCATAGATGCCCACAAGGTGGTCCTAGGGAACGCGTTTAAGGCATACCTTATAAGATCACGGTTTTGAACCTGGTGACCTATTGCGTGAAGTCCGTTCATCAGCTCCTGGATTCTGGCGTGGAGCTGGGCTGCTGTCTCGTTATCTGCCATTTTGATAGTGAAAAGCTTGTTCAGTAGCAGGTCTCGTTTGCTGATCCTCGTATCTGAAGTTCCTTCGTGGAGCTCAATCAGTTTAGCCCATAGCTCCTTTGCACTTTTGAAGGGTCCGACGCGGTTCAGCTCTTCTTTCGTTAGTCCGCATTGGAGAGTCTGGGTTGCTTTGGCGTCGGCTTCAATTTTACGTTTGAGGGAAGTGTCCCATTCTGAGTAGTTCTGTGGTACGCCATCAGCATTTGTGGGAATCATCAGTCCAGACTGGATGATTATCCACATATCCACTTGAGTTTTCAGGTGGACCTCCATTCGACTTTTCCAGTAGGGAAAGTCTTCTCCACTGAACAGTGGAGGTCTGGCGGTGCTAAATCCTTCTTGGATAGACATTTGTTACTGGAATTAAAAAGAACAACAAAAATATTCCAAGACTTGGTCTTGGATTAGTAGTGCGGGAAGAAATAATTAAACACAAATTTCAAGGGGTGTTGCACCAACCTTGAAAAAAAACTCGAACGAAAATTTTAAAATTAGAGAGAAAAAGAAATCCGAAAAAAAATTTCAAACTGGTGGTTGCACCAAGTTTGACTTCCCCGCTCTGATACCACTTGTTGGATCGAGAGATGCGATAGAGGGGGGGTGAATGTCGCAAATCGTTCGGATTTCGTAAAGAGCAATTGCGTAGCGGAATAATCAAAATCAGACAATGAGAACACCAAGATTTTTACTTGGTTCGGAGCCTGGGTCGACTCCTACTCCAAGGCCCACGGTCGTTGACCGTTTACTATGGGCAATACTATAATCGCGCAAAACAATTTTACACAGATTGATTACAGTAAATTGCAGTAAGAAAAAGACAGCTTTTCTTTGTTACCGACGTCCGGTGTAAATCGAAGTTCCAGAGCAGTTGGACGTCGCCGGCGCTTGTATCTCGAGTCTGGAGGGTTCTGGAGCAGAGCGCGGGAGCAGAAGAGCGTGATTGCGTTCAATGGAATTGATGCTTTAAGCCTGGGGTCGAGGGCCCTTTATATAGGGCTGGGGGCTCCCGGAATGCTCGGGGCGCCCTCCACGTGGCTTCTGATCCGGCGTGCTCTCGGTCGTGACTGATCGCTTCGACTTCGGGATCACCTTTGACTGGGGCGCCCGATGCGCGCGGGGCGCCCGGGTTGACCGGTCAAGGCTTCATCTTCTTCGCGAGGGTGAGCTGCTGCAGCTGCCAGTGGCGTGGCACAGTGGGCGCCCGCAACACGCGGGGCGCCCGATGCGCGCGGGGCGCCCGAAACATCCGGGGCGCCCCCAAATGTGCTGCTGTCGGGGCGTTTACTTGCTCTGCTGACTTTGGGTTGACTCTGGGGCGCCCGAACCATCCGGGGCACCCTGCTCAGCTACTGCCTCACTCCTTTGAGGATCTCTGAGCTGCAGAAACACAGTCCTTCGGTCCTGCATCCAGGGTTAGTCCAAAACAGCAATTAATAAGTTAATTTTACACAGCCTTGGCTGTCTTGGTTCTGACTTTGGGTCTCCAAAATGGAGCCCTAGGTTGAACCGACGCCTAATGTTCCCTCAAGGGGAACGCGTCCTCACCTACTCCTCTCGGGAGAGTTTTACCTGGTGCCAACCGGATCCTCCAGTTGGACTTTTGCCCAGCAATCCTTCGCCAGGTCTTGAGGTACCAAGCTGCCCTTTGCTTGGTGCCTAGCAGCCCTTCGCTAGGTCTTTACTTCTGGCAGCCCTTCGCCAGTGCCTAGCATTCCTTTGCTAGGTCTTTGTCTATTCTGGCAGTCCTTCGCCAGAGCCTAGCAGTCCTTTGCTAGGGCTTTTCTTCTGTCTGGCAGTCCTTCGCCAGTGCCTAGCATTCCTTCGCTAGGGCTTTTCCTGTACACTCAAGAAACTTGTTAGACAACAACTAACCCTTAACTTTTGAACCCTTTTGCCAATATCAAAACACAGGTTTGACTTGGGTGCAATTTGCACCAACACTCAATCCTCTGGACCAAGACTCCATGCCCAGTCTCACTCACCGAGACTTCAACCTAGCCCTCCAAGCTAGGACCTGGCCCTCCAAGCTGGGATTTCATCAACCTAGCCCTCCAAGCTAGGACCTGGCCCTCCAAGCCGGGATTGCATCAACCTAACCCTCCAGGCTAGGACCTGACCCTCCAAGCCAGGGTTTTTCACACCTAACCCTCTAGGTTAGGACTTTTCCACACCTAGCCCTCCAAACTAGGAATTTTCCACACCTAACCCTCCAGGTTAGGACTTTTCACACCTAGCCCTCCAAGCTAGGATTTTATTTTTCCACACCTAACCCTCCAGGTTAGGACTTTTCACACCTAGCCCTCCAAGCTAGGATTTTCTCACACCTAACCCTCCAAGTTAGGATTTCATCCACCTAGCTTCTCAAGCTAGGACCTGACCCTCCAAGCCAGGCTTTCATCAAACCTAGTTCCACTAGGTATGCCTAGTCCACGACCAGGACTTAATCATAATCATCTCATCAACCTAAACTAAAATCGATGTCAACACCAAAACAATAATCAGGGTCAGACTGTATCAACAATCTCCCCCTTTTTGTTGTTTGACAACCCAATTTTAAGTTTAGGGATTTGAAATCAATAATTACAAATCTCACACTCTAGGGGAATCAGGATCCTCCCCCTACTCATAATTATCTCAAACATAACCAACCACACTCTCCCCCTTTGTCAAACACCGAAAAGGGTCTAGAGGGGTCGTTAAGTTTAAAAAATAAAACCTCCCTCTCAATCCCAGGGGTTTCCCAAAACAACAAAGAGTATGAAAAATTTGAGGGGTATATGAAAAACATATGACAAGTATAAAGCATGGGAAAACAATCATATGTATCATATGAACATGGAGTAATAATAGACATAGCAACTAGAAATAACCATAAAGCAGTAACATGATATACATGAAATCAGTTATAATGTCAGATGCATCACACAGCATCACAGCATAGTCAACCATAGCACAAGGCAAAACAGTCAAATGTAACACAAATCATAACAGTCAACACCATCAATTTGCAGCGGGGTCATCGTCAGATGTATCAGCAATATATATGAAATCCCTTGGTCCAGTGCTGCTGGAGGGCGCCGCTCCGGAGGATGAAGGCTGGTATGGATGACCAGCCACCCAATTGTGCCACTCCTCGTGCCACGTCTCTTGCCGGGAACGGATCCTAGAAACATCGGATGCTACAGCGAGTAGACGGTGATCGAAGGACCGAAGCTCAGAGCTGACCTCCTGTCGCCAGAGCTCGAAAATATGTAACTCGCGCTGCATCGTTCGCTCCAGCTCCGCAACCTGCCAGCGGAGATCTAGATCCGACTCATAGTAATCCTCAGCAGCAGCGGACGGCTCCTGATCATGGGCTGCCCTAGGTAACTCCCCCACACGTCTCCTATCCTTCCACCTTAGCCCCCGCGGTCCGACAATAATGCCAGACTGGGCCAACATGCGTCGATCAAGTCGGCAGTCCTGCCGAACCATAGGTACGATGCTGCCCTGTGAGACGTCGACACCAACCGAATGCAGCCAGGCAGTAATGATATGTCCAAATGGCATGTAAACTGTCTGTCCGTACATCTGACTGTAGGTAATGATGGAGAAATAGATGGTAGTCACTAAGTCAAAGTCTAACTATTGATGCATCCCGTAGAGAATCAAGCAGTGGAATGAGTGAATCTCATCTAAGTGCTTCGAAGTAGTAGGGATGAGACAGTTAGTGATGATCTTAAACAAGACATAATCAACGGGGGAAAGGCGGAGAGCAGCAAATGTGGGGAAAGCACTGGAGTGCCCACCGGGACCCCCTGGCCTGGGATGGCTGAAGAAGTACTCGTAGATAGAGTCAGGAGTGACTCCATCGAAAGGAACCAGTAGAGGATCTGGAAGATAAGAGTAGAGTGGAAAGTCATTATCTGATCGGCGATAGCCAAGAAAGGCAGTGAAAGCAGATAGATCAAAATTAAGGTTGATACTGGCGACACGGGTCCTCCACCCGATACCCTCTCCACTGACCATGTTGTTATAGAATTCGGAGACCAAATCAATGTTGATTGGCCTCTCAAGGAAAAGAATGGATTGAAGTTCGTAATGCTCAATGATTTGTCGTACCGACGGACAATGTTCGTAGATGAATGCTTGGTCCACAGTTCGACATGGCATGAGTTTGAAAGTGTGATATTGAAAGGCTAGTGCGTAATGAATATTTTGAAATCTTATATGAGGGGGTGGTTGAGGTCTTGAAGAGGCTCCCTCAACTGGCTCTTTGCCTTTGAAAGACCCTTCAGCGGGTTCCTTGCCCTTAGCGGATTTTCTAAATGGTGGAATCATTTGGTCAAATTAATCATGATGATGATCACAAGATGATATGGTCAAGATTATGTTTAATCAGTAGGATTAAAGTCATGGGAAGGTCACGATACCAAATTGAATGGATCAAAGCATGACACAAAAATAAATTTGAAGTTTAAGACATTGAACAAATGAGCCATAATAGAAGATGATCAAATGAAGTTAGGTTTAATCAGTAGAGGTGGATCATGTTAATGTAAGGTCACGGCAGGGACAAGATCACACCATAAAAAGAAACCACAAGGAAAAACATAGTTAGCCTAAACATCACAAATCTCATGAAGGAATCAGTAAAGAAAGATTGGTAACTAAATGCTTACTTAGGTGCCATGTTGAGATTTGCTGAAAACTTGCACACGAGAGGAAAAGTGCAGAAGCTTGACAGGAACTCTCGCGCAGGATGAAGAACTCTGGCTCACAGGGAGAAGATCGCACGCGCAAGAGGAAGAAACGCAGAAAGAGCTCACGCACAGGAAGAGAATGCGCAAGAAGAGAGTTTTCGGCTCTATGGCTTGGGAATGTAGGGTTTACACGAAATTAATAGGTTGGTGGATCGGTCCACCAACCGTAATTTAATGTGATCGAACAGATCACCGTTCGATCTGGGAGCGCCCAGACCGATCAGGCTCCGGCCTGATCGATCTGGCCTGGTCCTGATCGGTTGGGTGACCGATCAGGCAAGATCCTAATCGATCTGTTGATCGATCAGGAAGCGGACAGTAAGGTTGGGATGTTTTCTGTGAGCCTCTTGATCGGTCTGTGGACCGATCACCAGAGGAGGCCAAATCGGTCTGGGGACCGATCCAGGCCATCACAGAGAGATTGCAGAAGGGTATCGCAATTTGGCTGGATCGATCAGTTGGACCGATCAGACATGCTCCTGATCGGTCCGGTGACCGATCAGGCTCCCTGAATTTTCCTGATACGATCTGAAATTTAAGTTTCAGACTCCCAAACGATTTCTGATATGATCTGATGAAAGTTTATCGATCTTGGAAGTGTTCCCATGACTATAATTGATCCCTGAACAAGGATCAAAGGTCCTTATGGTTTTGACAATCAATTTGCTCCACCAAAGTGAAGTCAAATGCAATCACAAACATCCATCCAATTTGACCTAAACTTGTATCAAAGTAAGGTCTCCAATCAAGTTTCCTTGATTGGAATGTCCAAGTATGATCATGGAGCCAAGTACACATGAGTTATGCATTGGTTTTCCCCATACTTGGTCAACTTAGTGATTATTGTCTCGTCAACCTAGTTTCTCAAGGGATGCAATGACATTTTAGAAATTAAGTTGATCCTAACATCTCACCCCATTTCTAGCTCTCAAAAAAGTTTTGGTAAACCTTATAGTTTGTGTGAGATGTCCCCAAGTTACCCAATAATTGTTCCCAACAATTAGAAATAATCATGAAGGGTTTTGAATGCATTTCAATCCTACGAAGCGTGACACATTCCCAATTCCCTTCTTAAGAAACTAAATTCATTCTCGGGAAGTGGTTTAGTGAAAATGTCCGCTAGGTTTGATTTGGACTCTATATGTGAGAGTACAATGTCTCCTCTAGCAACATGATCCCTAATGAAGTGGTGACGCACTTCAATATGCTTGGTCCTAGAATGATGGATTGGATTTTTTGTTAGGTTGATTGTGCTAATGTTATCACACAACACTTGCACACCCTTATAAGTCAATCCATAGTCCTCTAATGTATGAATCATCCACAACAATTGCAATACACTCTCTCCCATGGCGATATATTCTGCCTCGGTCGTGGAGAGAGTCACACAATGTTGCTTCCGACTTGACCAACTAACTAGAGATGAACCTAAAAATTGGCAGCCCCCACTTGTGCTTTTTCGATCCAGCTTGCATCCAGCATAGTCGGAATCGGTGTAGCCAATTAGGTCAAATGATTCGGTACGGGGGTACCAAAGACCAACTCCGATTGTGCCCTTCAGGTATCTCAAAATTCTTTCAACAGCAATTAAATGAGATTCCTTGGCACAGACTTGATACCTAGCGCACATACCCACAGCAAAAAGTATATCAGGTCGACTAGCTGTAAGGTATAGTAGACTACCTATCATGCTCCGATATTGAGTCAAATCAACAGGTTTACCACTCTCATCATTGTCTAAACGTGTGTTTGTAGCCATGGGAGTCGTAACCTCTTTTGAATCACTCATGTTAAATTTTCGGAGCATCTCTTGAGTGTACTTTGATTGGTGCACATGGATTCCATCACAAGTTTGCTTGATTTCAAGTCCAAGGAAGAAAGTCAACTCTCCAACTAAACTCATTTCAAATTCACTCTCCATGTGTCCAATAAACTCATTTAAATAGCCCTTATTGTTTGAGCCACAAATTATGTCATCGACATACACTTGGGCTAAAAAATATTATCACCATCTCTCCGTAGAAATAGTGTAGGGTCTATTTGTCCTCTAACAAAGCCTTTTTCAATTAAAAATGTCGACAATCACTCATACCAAGCTCGGAGTGCTTGTTTAAGGCCGTAAAGAGCCTTCTTGAGCTTGAACACGTGGTTTGGGAATTCGGTACTCTCAAACCTCGGAGGTTGTTCATGTTAGTGATATGAGAGAAGTGTCCTAAGGCAATCGCCTTATGATTGTAAATATTCATTTTAATAAATGATAATTCACTATTTGAGTATACATGTTTGTATATTTGATTGGGATCTTAAACTCATCTACTGAATGTCCGCAATACAATTCACAACATAAGAGAATTTGTGATGGGATCACAACTAGTGATTATCTCTAAATGTGCAATTGTGAAGTATTGAAAATATCCCTAGTCGATGAATTGATAAAAACGGACATTATCAATTCTGTTGAGACTAGCATGGGTTATTCTCTAATCAGCTGATTCTCACTAGCTGGTGACATTGGGATGTCCGGAGATAAACATGGATGCTAGTTAAGGGAACTAGTTCATTGGAGTGACTAGCTGTAAAATTTCATATGGTAATCTAAATAGATATGTCAATGAAGTTCTTACTGCAGCTTAAGTGCGATGTTCCTTTGACTTGCGGTGTTCAAGTCATCTTGGTCATGGAGACTTATACTTTAACATCTTAAGCAAGCATCTCCTAGGAGGTGTGGACCCAGGATGATTGGGTATAAGCCGAAGTGCCCGAAGATGTTTGAGCAGCCTACAAAGGATTCACCACTCCTTGCGAGGAGATGTATACCCAGGCCTATCGTCGGATTGTTACTCAAAGCCTCTGGCCAGAGCATATCATGTTTAGAGTGCGAGTCTCTTAAATACATGAGAGTAATTAGAAATCCAAAGGACGAGAAAGACACTACTTGGGCTAGGTGTGACGTAGTCAGCCTAGTGGGGACTGACACAAATAGACTGTGTCCTGAACCAAGTGGGTATAAGATGGTGAAGGGAATGGGGCACGATTCATTAGAGCTGCTGAAGGGTTTCAGAATTACTTCTGAGGTCAAACCGTTGATCTTTCGATTAATTGGGGGTCATGATGTACTACTAGGTGTCACTCATGATCGTTCTATAATTAGTTTATTATAGACGGCCAACATAAATCGAAAGCCTATTTAGTCACACGCACTACGAGTAATCCAAGGGATTTAAAACGAGTTGGAAATTAGATTTTCCGATCAAGAGAAATAAGTCGAATCTGAGTTAATCAGAGGCGCAACGGAAACTTAAAATGGCTAAGTCTTTTGAAGGCTTATCGGGCGAATTAAATGAGTTTAATTCGCGATCGGTTCGGTTTGGTTTGGCCGGCCAAAGAGGGTGCTAAATCCCTTTAGTTTGGCCGGCCACAACAAGGGGAAGAAACCAATTTATTTGGTTTAATTAATAAAATAAATCTAGCGTGATTTGTTTTATAAATTATGGATAAATAAATTTGTGTAGAGAAATTTATATAAATAAATTTATAGAAATTTATTCTTTTATGGAAATTAAAATGATCCATAGAATGGTTTATTTTAATTTTATAAAATCAATTATGAATTGATTTTTTCATAAAAAGAAAGTTTATAAATTTCTTGTAAAATTTATTCCATAATTAAAGGAGAGATGAATTTGTTTTATTATAAAGTTAGTTATAATAAAACTTGGTTTAAACAGAATAATTCATAAGAGAATTTATAAGATAAATTTCTTATGAAAAACTAATTCCGTTAATTCCGTTAAAAGAGAGACTTGGCAAGGGAGAGGCTACTATATAAAGGAACCAAAGGCAAGCCTTGAATTCCAATCAATAGAGTAATCAAGAGATTAATTCTCTCCCTCTCTCTCTCTTATTCTCTTCTCCTTCTCCTTCCCTCCTAGGGCCGGCGCCCCTTGCCACTCTTAGGGCCGGCGCCCCTTGTCCAACCTAGGGCCGGCGCAACCTCACCCTTCCAAGGGTTGGCGTGAGCAAGGATCACCAAGAAGGAGCCAATCAAGAAGAAGAAGAAGCGGATCGCAACTCCTCTCTTCCCGGAATTTAGATTCCGTTTCTTGTTGGTTAGTTTCCATTCTTTTCTCTTGTTCTTCTAGTTGTGCCTTTAGAGAATCTAGTAGTTCTCATCGGCACAAAACTCGTGACTTTGCGAAGTCATCCCGAAGAGTACTAGGCGTGGACGCGAATAGAGGCGAAGCTTCCAAGGGACGCTACGGTTGGATCTCGTCCCTTTTCTTCGAGTTACGCGAGGTACAAAGTAAATTAGTTTACTTTTCCGCAATATTTTAATTTATGATTACGTCCACACATCATAAAGTCGCATGCTAGATACGTGGTTAAAATAATTTGTGAAATTATTTTATGCTAATTCTTCCGCTGCACGTAAAATTTTAAAATATTACGAACTCGTATCCTTGTCGACATGCACCCGGTCCCAACAGTTCGACATAGACCTCTTCTCTTATTAAACCATTTAGAAAGGCTGATTTGACATCCAATGCGGTAGAAGTACTTACAGTGCTTTTACCTTTATGTGCAGATTTTGTTTGCTTACCCATTTGACATGCATCACAAAGTTTGTCCTTTTCATACTTGATGCTTGGTAAGCCACGAACTAATCCTTTGTTGGCTAACTTCCAGATATTCTTCATGTTCACGTGTGCTAGTCTCCGGTGCCAAAGGGTGGACTCATCTTCTCTTGACATGAGACACTTAACAAAAGCATTAGTAGCACTTTTAAATGAAACTTGGTAAATGTTATCTACTCTTGTTCCTACTAGTACCGTGTCAAAGTTGTCATGTTGTCTAACTAGACATTGACTTGATTGAAAATCAATTGTGTAACCCGCATCACACAATTGACTGACACTTAGGAGATTAAATGTCATCCCCTTGACTAGAAGAACATTCTTAATCCTAAGACATTCGGATATTTGAATGTCTCCTATTCCTATGACCTTAAGACTACCATTGTTACCAAGGGAAACATTACCTCTATTTTTGCATTGAAAGGTAGTGAATAATGATTTATCACCGGTCATATGTTTGGAGCACCCACTATCAACGAACCAAGTTGATAGATGCTCCCCCTCAATCACAACCTACACAATTCGAAAAATAGAAGATTTAGGTACCCAAATCTTGGGACCTAAAGCACCTACTAAGCAAGACTAGGGCACCCATGCCTTGACTACTTTCCTTTGAACCCTAGGTGTCTTAGATTATCTAACATCAGTCCTTGACATTAAGGACACAAATGAAGGTTCTTTAGGTCGGTAACCAATACCGGCCCTATTGTAGACTGCCCTTTGGGCATTCAAAATCATGTCTAAAGTCTTTGAGCTTGTTGAGAATTTCTCAAGAACACTCTTGAGTCTCTCAACTTAACTCTTCAAAGATTTGTTTTGATCCTCTAACATCTCAATATGCAAATCATCAACATCCTCATCCTTAGAGGATGTTAATTGTTCAACTTCAATTTTCAATGACTTAACCTTATTTTTTGACTTTTTCAACAAATCGGTTAAGCATGCAATTGTTCTATAGCATTTATCGGTTAAGCATGCACTCATGTACTCTTCTCCTCCTTCTCTTCATCGGATGAACTAGAGGAGGATTCATCCCATGTGGCCTTCAAGGCCTTCTTCTTCTTCTTTGGATTATCCTCCTTCTTCTTGAGCTTTGGGCAGTCCTTCTTGACGTGCCCTTTCTTGCTACACTCATAGCAAGTAATATTAGACTTATCAAGTTTAACTTCACTAGGGTTACCTTTACCCTTGAAGCGTCGACTCTTCCTCTCATCCTTCTAACAAAATTGGCCATCTCGGAGGAAGAAGACCCACTGTCATCCTCCTCGGAATCGGACTCAGACTCGGATGAGGATGAAGATGAAGAGACTTCCTTCTCCTTCTTCTTCTCCTTTTTCTTCTTGTTGGTCCTTTCTCCTGCAACTAAGGCAATCCCCTTCTCCTTGGGGCCTTTGTTAGCCATCTCATGTAGCTCCATTTCACAAAATAAATCATCTAACTTTACAATTGATAAATCCTTAGACACTTTGTAGGCATCCACCATGGATGACCACAAAGTGTTCCTTAGAAAAGCTTTCAACACATACCTCACAAGGTCGCGGTTCTCGACCTTTTCATCAATAGAATGAAGACTGTTGAGGACTTCCTTGAACCGGCTATGAAGTTCACTCACCATCTCACTCTCCTTCATGGAGAGGTTTTGTAGTTGGTTGAGGAACAAATCCCTCTTGACAATTCTTGAATCTCGGGTACCCTCATGGAGTTCAATGAGTTTATTCCACAAATCCTTTGCACTTGTAAAGGGACCAACCTTGATGAGTTGATCTTTGTTCATGACACATTGCAAAGTCACCACCGCCTTCGGGTCGGCTTCACTCTTCCTGGTTTGCTCAACCGACCAACGCCAAGATTCCAATTCTTTTCCTTCATCATCCTTTGGAGGGGAAAAACCCTCCTTCACAGCCAACCAAGTGTTGATGTCCATCTTGAGATAGTACTCCATCTTCGATCTCCAATATTGAAAATCTGAACCATCGAAGAAGGGTGGTCGAGTGGTGCTAAAACCATCTCTCAAAGCCATTGTTGATAGCTCTCGATTGTTAATCCGCTTGAACAGAGCCCTAAGCTCTGATACCACTTGTTGGAACTTGGATGGCTAGAGAGGGGGGTGAATGTAGCCAGACACAAAAATTCTTTCGCTTTTAGGATTTCTGCACTTGAATGTTAATAGCACAGCGGAAGCAATACAAAAACAGAGTATAAATGCAGAAATGGAAAAAAAAACTACAAACACTAACAAGGGTCGTTTACAAGGTTCGGGGATAACTTGCCCCTACTCCTTGGCGTGCCCTTAAGATGGGCGATCCCTTGATCGTCGGCAGATCAAGCCCCGAAAAATCCGGATAGAATGCAACCTCCTTCTCGGTGGAGTAACCTCTCCACAGCGTTTCAAGATGAATGAAGTATTAAGTACAGGAAACACAAGAAGAAGCCTTACTGAACACTTAGAACCGCAAGAACACAAGCAAACTTCTCACCGAGCTCCACTCAGCATAGATATCACGCAAGAACTCCCTTCTTCGTGTCTTCTTGCTGATGGACTCACCAAGCTTCTTGTTCCTTCTTCCCAAGTGCTCAAGTAACAGCTGGTTGCTTCAAGATTCAGAGTGATGCTCAATAGATCAGAGTTGTCGCAAGAGCAGAGCAAGAGATGTCGCAAGGAGTGATCCAGTGTTCTCGCAAGTAGACTCCACTCCTTGGCTTATCCTGCTTCCATCACCAAGTCACACGCTCCTCTGCAGCATCTCCCAGCTACTCACCTGCAGCAGCCAGCTACCCCTAACCTCCCCTGGACTCACTGAAACCCCTCCAGTCGAGCCCCAGGTCATCAGCTCCTCAGCTGCTGCAGCTTGCGCCAGAGGATGTTACAACCTGTGGAAACTAACGGACAAACCTGCTGTAGCGAAAACCTTCGTTTGACTTCCCTTGGATGATCTCTAAGTCACCTTCACACTTAGCAGCACATTAGAGCAGCAAATCAACATAAGATCAAACATCAGAGGTCTCAGAACAAGTATCAGTAGTGTATCAGTAGGAATCAGAGTGCGATCAGACGCGATCAGAGCGTCTGACAGAGCGTTTGAATTAAAGTGATCGGTCATCGGACCGATCAGAGAGCCTCCTGATCAGTCACCAGACCAATCAGGGTGGGTTCAGAATGATCAGGCTCCATCCTGATCGGTACCCAACGCGTAATCAGAAATGGTGACTTCTCCGGGACCGATCACCAGACCGATCCCAAGTCGTGGATCGGTCACCAGACCGATCCACCCCTTTGTAGGGTGATTTCCCAGCTTCGCAGTCCAAACCTCCTGATCGGTCACCAGACCGATCAGGGCATGCTCAGACCGATCAGGCTCCATCCTGATTGGTCATAGTTAGGAACTCGCGACATTTGATCGTTCACCAGAACGATCTGAACAGTGTTCCAGATCGGTCACCGGACCGATCAGGAGCCGAGCAGTAGGGTTCCCAAAACCCACTGTATGCTCCCCTGATCGATCACCAGACCGATCAGGAGTCGATCAATAGGTTTGCCAAAGTCATCGTATGTTCCCTGATCGGTCACCAGACCGATCAAACATCGCTGGATCGGTCACCAGACCGATCCACGAGGGAACTCCATGCCAACTTCCCTGATCGGTCACCAGACCGATCCAGGCAAGGCCAAACCCACTCTAAGTCAAGAGAACTGGCTCCCAGCCTCTCCTGACTCGTGCTCAATCCTCCGGACCAAGACTTCATGCCCAGTCTCACTCACCGGGACATCAACCTAGCCCTCCAAGCTAGGACCTGGCCCTCCAAGCCGGGATTTCATCAACCTAACCCTCCAGGCTAGGACCTGACCCTCCAAGCCAGGGTTTTTCACACCTAACCCTCCAGGTTAGGACTTTTCCATACCTAGCCCTCCAAGCTAGGATTTTTCCACACCTAACCCTCCAGGTTAGGACTTTTCACACCTAACCCTCCAGGTTAGCACTTTTCACACCTAGCCCTCCAAGCTAGGATTTTATTTTTCCACACCTAACCATCCAGGTTAGGACATTTCACACCTAGCCCTCCAAGCTAGGATTTTCTCACACCTAACCCTCCAAGTTAGGATTTCATCCACCTAGCTTCTCAAGCTAGGACCTGACCCTCCAAGTCAGGCTTTCATCAAACCTAGTTCCACTAGGTATGCCTAGTCCACGACCTGGACTTAATCATAATCATCTCATCAACCTAAACTAAAATCGATGTTAACACCAAAACAACAAGCAGGGTCAGACTGCATCAACACCTTATGGGTGTTTGTGAGATGCTTGAATAATTTTTCTTAATTTAATTTATAGATTGCTTGACCTTGAGTTAGATTCAAGTTTAACAATTTGTAATTTAAAAGTAGATTTCAATAATTGGCTTTCAGGTCTTAGCGAGGCACAGGGGTCTTCTTTAGTCGTAGCCTTATTAGATCATCAACCCTTTCCTTAGACAAATACTTTTAATTTAATCTTTTGAAAACTTTGGTCTAACTAGTCTAGGATATGGCGAGGTAACTTCGGCTAGTTCCACTTAGCTAAGTTGACCAGGTCGGGTACTCCTTACCCTTCCTGACTTCCTAAACCAAGCTTTTCTAACGTACTATCATCTCGCCCCACCCTGGTACTAGGTTAGGCAAGTATCAATCAATCCTTTTCCTATCTATTCATTCTAAATTATGCAGAAAAGTAGACATGAATGACATGATAGATATTTAAGAAAAAAGATAAGCAGATGCATGGGCATAACAATTATGCATGTATCAATCAAGTCAACTCACTTTAATTAAGTTTCTAATAAAGTATCAAATTCTCGATTTGATACAGACCGTATGAACCCGCGAATATGTCAACCCACTTTGACATATTTATCATTATTAAATTGATTGTTTCAGTTGGGTAGAATTTTATTTAATTTCATATATGAAGATAATTAATTGAAATTTAGTTCGTGGATTTTGTTGAATTAAGGATTGAATTTGTTATTAAAATTGAATTGTTAATTAATTAAGAAACCTATATTTTAAGTTGTTAAAATATAGGTTTTTAAGAGTTATTTAAACTTTAAGTTGTTAAAAATTAATTTAAGTTGTAGAATTTATTAAGGATTTCAGTTATTAAGGATTAAATAAGGTTTAAATTATTATGAATTAATTAAGATTTAAATTATTAAAAATTAATTAAGATTTAAATTAATTAGAGTTTAAATTAAGAATTAATTAGAGTTTAAATTATTAGAATTAATTAGAGTTTAAATTATTAAGAATTAATTAAGGTTTAATTTATTAAGAATTAATTAGAGTTTAATTTATTAAGAATTAATTAGAGTTTAATTTATTAAGAATTAATTAGAGTTTAATTTATTAAGAATTAATTAAAGTTTAAATTGTTGACAATTTTGGGTCTAGTTTCATAATTTCCATTAATTCAAAAATATCTTAATCATCTACTATTTCTTTTTCATTTAATTTTTTCAAGTTTGTTTAATACTTTGGCTTTATTTGAATTTTGTAAACCTTATTAAATATAGCTTTAATTCTAATAAATTTATTTTCATTTTCATCCTCATCTTCAGAGTTATATTCAGAAATTGTATCATTATCTTCATAATAGGTAGAATAATTTTTAGGATTATTAATTAAAGTTATAGCATTATGTTCAGAAATGGTAGAATTAACTAAGAATTGACTATTATCCTCACCTTTATTTTTAGAAATAGGTTGAGCTTTATCTTCAACATTACCTTGAATATTATGTTTAAAAATATTAAGATTATCAGAAATATTATTAAAAGTTAAGATTTTATCATCATCCTTAGCATCATCAGAAATAGCAGTAATCTCATTAATTATGATTCATGATTATCTTTAGGATTATCAGAGTTAATAGTAATATTATTAACTAAAATATTAGAATTAATTTCACAAATTGTTGCATTAATATTATGGATTAATGAATTAATATTTAATATTTTAATATTGTCTAAATTTGATTTAGATTCATCACTTACTAATTTATCATGCAAGATATTTAAATTATTATGTAAGAAATCTAATTTAACAGTAGAATTGTGTAACAGCGAAGGAATTTGAAAATTAATTTTTGTTACCTCCTCTATCATAGTTACATTTTTTGTCATTGAGGATTGAACCATTTTCCAGTTTGGACACTAGTTCTTGTAATATCCTAGCTTTTGGCATTTGAAGTAGCGAATGTGGCTCTTGTCCCTCCGGACTCCTGGCGCTGATTCCTTCGTTACCACGGTGGTGAAGATCGAATCATACGAGTAGGATACTGATTTTTATAGTGTCTTCTCTCCCTGCACTTAAAACATATAATATGAAATTTGAAATTTGACATAATTTAAAATTTTACCTAAATTCACCCTTGCTCCCCCTCAATTCCTGGCGTTATTGCTCCTTCGGCTGTTAGTCCGGTGAAGAGCTTCTAGACTCTGATACCACTTGTAGGATCAGTGTCGGTCAATAGGGGGGTGAATATCGACTCAAATAAATTTGTCGGAAAACATCGTTTGTTCGTCTTTCTATCAGGGTTAGTACGCAACGGAAATATAAAATAAATTAAAGAAAGACAAGAAACAAGTAGGTTTATTTACTTGGTTCCCGACCCCCGAGGGTCAGTACGTCCAAGGCCTATGTACTCGGCGTGAGTCCACTAATGGTTTCCTTTCTGAAATTTCCGGAGGCATAGAATACCCGTCTTACAGTTTGAATTACAGGCACAAAAGTAATAAATAAATACAACTCGTAAATAAAAGGCAAACCAAAAAAAACTTGGCCAACTCTGGAAGTCCGAAGCGTCGCGCACTTCTTCCTAGAGACTCCTTGGTCCAAGAGCTTAGTCGTAGTGCTTTTTCTTTACACAGAATGCTTAGACAGTTGTGAAAGTTGATGTGCTGAGATGAAGGGTCGAACCCCTTTATATACTAGCTTCTCGGGCGCCTGTGAGACCTTGGGCGCCTGCCACGTCGCGGTCAAAACCTCATCCATATCACCAAAATCGCAGCAGGGATAAGCTCAGCCTTCCCAGGCACCTAGGAGCCTCCTAGGCACCTGGGAAGCCTCAGGCGCCTAGATTACCAGGCGTCTGGGAGGGACTGCCCCCAACTGAGGCGCCCAACTCTTCTTGGGCGCCTAATTCAAGTCAGACGCCCAGGAAGCTATTTCCCAGGTCTTGTTTCCCCTGCGTTTGCTCTCCTATCTTACCTCCAACTCTAGGTACCAGCAAGACAACAAACACAAGACAAACATACAAATAATCATAGCCTTAAAGATTGGTTCTGACTTTCAATTTCACCCGAAACCCTAGGTCAAACCGACACCTAATGTTCCCTTTCCTGGGGAATGTGTCCTCACCTACTCCACCCTGGAGAAGTTTCTTTTGCCAATCGGGACCTCCGGTTGGACGTTTGCTTGGCCTCCGAGAACCCAGATCTCGAGACATCCAACCTCAACCCGTCTCTACTTCTGTCCGCGATTTCCGCTCGACTAAAGCTTTTGCCAACCGGGACCTCCGGCTAGACTTTTGGTTGGCCTCCGAGAAATCGGATCTCGAGATGTTGACCTTGACCTATCTCTATTTCTGTCCGCAATCCTCACTCAGCTAAGACTCGTTGCCCTATCCCCGACAGGACTTAGTGCTCAGTCCCCCGGACAAAGACTTCGTGCCCAGCTTCACTCACCAGGACTTAGTCCACCTAGCTTCACTCACTAGGATTTCTTCCACCTAGCTTCCCTTGCTAGGACCGAGCTTCACTCACCAGGGTTTCTTTCATCTAGCTTCACTCACTAGGGTTTCTTTCACCTTAATCACTTCTTTACTAGTCAGCATGATCCTGACTAGACTTCTTCCAATCTTTAGGTAAATATAATCCTAAACCTCAAGTCCGGTTTGGTTTAATCCCATGGTCAAACTGACCAACCCTGGGATCTATTCATTCTGCCAAATATCAAATCATGTTTGGCTTAACCCTTTATCAAACTGATCAAACCTGGGTTCACCCTACCAAACATAAGGTCCTGTTTGGTTTAACCTTGATCACTTTAACTACACCTTATATTGTCAATCATATATATTGTAACTAACTTTAGTATATTGTCAAACATCGAAACACTAGAGGATGACTGTTCATCACTGATGCATTTTGCACCAACACTTTTATGTACCTGCACTAACTAAGAACATAATTTCTGTATCTTGTTTGGATAAGAAAGGTTTTTCATTTATCATAAAGGGCAAATGTTATTCTATAATGCTAAATGGCATGTTCTATTGTAGTGCACCACTTATGAATGGACTCTATGTTCTAGACTTAGAGAACCCAATCTATAACATAAATACCAAACGGTTCAAACCAAATGATTTGAACCAAACGTATCTCTGACATTATCGCTTAGGTCATATAAATGAGAGTCGCATATCCCAACTCCATAAGGATGTATTACTGGACTCATTTGATTTTGAATCATATGAGACATGTGAATCTTGTCTTCTAGGCAAGATGATCAAGACTCCATTTAGTGGACACGGCGAAAGAGCTACGGACTTGTTAGGACTCATACATATTGATGTATGTTGCCCATTTAATGTCGCAGCTAGAGGAGGCTATCAGTACTTCTTCACTTTTACTGATGATGTCAGTAGATACAGCTATGTGTATCTAATGAAACACAAGTCGGAATCCTTGAAAAGTTTAAAGAATTCAAGAATGAAGTACAAAACTAACTTGGCAAGAGTATTAAGATGCTTCGATCAAATCGAGGTGGTGAATACCTTAGCCAAAAGTTTCGTGACCATCTAGCAAAGTGTGGGATCATATCCCAATCACTCCACCTAGAACACCACAATGGAATGGTGTGTCCGAGAGGAGAAATCATACTCTATTAGATATAGTACAATCGATGATGAGTCTGACAGATCTTCCTACTTCCTTCTGGGGATTCACTCTCGAGACGGCTCTTTTCACACTTAACTGAGCTCCATCAAAGGCCGTCATAAAGACACCATATATGATATGGACTAGGAAGAGTCCCACGATGTCTTTTATGAGGATTTGGGTTGTGAGGCTTACGTTCTACGTCAAGTCTTAGATAAACTTGGACCCAAATCTGATAAGTGTTATTTTGTAGGATATCCCAAGGAAATAAAGGGATATTTCTTTTACAATCCCACACTAGGCAAAGTGTTTATCACTAGAAAAGATATTTTCTCGAAAGAGAGTTTATTTCTAGAAGAAATAGTGGAAATAAAATTCATCTTAAAGAAGTTCAAGATGTAGATAGTACTGAAGCCTTGATGGACATTGAACAGGCACCACAAAGTGTTGTGGATCATGAGATTGTTGCACAAGAATTTGTGAAGAAACAACCTATTCAAGTAGACCAACCTCTTCACAGATATGCTAGGATATGTCGTCAGCCTGAGAGATACTCATTTACACTAACCAAGTATAGACTTTGGTTGATCCACCTGAGGGAATTAAACCTATTGGGTGTAAGTGGGTCTTTAAAAGAAAGACTGACATGGATGGTCTTATGCATACCTATAAAGGGCGATTGGTAGCCAAAGGTTTTAAGCAGATTCATGGTATCGACTATGATGAAATCTTTTTACCATTGTGATGCTTAAATCTATTCGGATCATGCTTGCTATTGCAGCTTACCATGATTACGAGATCTGACAGATGGATGTCAAAATCGCATTCCTAAATGGGAATCTACTCGAGGATATGTACATGACACAACCTGTGAGTTTTGTAGATCCAGAGTATGCTGGAAAGGTATGTAAGTTGTAAAAGTCCATTTACGGGCTAAAGCAAGCTTCTCGAAGATGGAATCATTGATTCGATGATGCAATCAAAGTGTTTGGTTTCATCAAGAATGAAGATAAACCTTGTGTCTACAAGAGGGTTAGTGGGAGCACAGTTATCCTCCTGATCTTGTATGTGGATGACATACTCCTCATTGGAAATGATATCCCTTCACTACAATCTGTGAAGACGTGGCTAGGGGATTATTTCTTAATGAAAGACTTAGGTGAAGCAGCCTATATCCTAGGCATCAAGATCTATAGAGATAGATCTAAATGATTGCTTGGCTTAAGTCAGAGTATATATATTGATAATGTGCTTAATCGTTTTGCCATGCAGAATTCCAAGAAGGAATTTCTGCCAATGTCACATGGTGTAAGTCGTTCGAATACTCAATGTCCCTCTTCTAAGGAGGAGAGAGACTACATGGATCAGATCCCTTATGCATCCACTATAGGGTCTATCATGTACGTCATGCTTTGTACTCTTCCAGATGTCTCGTATGCTTTGAGCATGACGAGCAGATACCAGTCAGATTCAGGTGAAAGTCACTGGGTAGCTATCATGAATATTCTTAAGTACTTACGAAGGACGAAAGAATATTTCTTGATATTTGGAGGCAATAAGGAGCTAGCTGTAAAGGATTACAGTGACGTAAGCTTCCAAACCTACAGGGATGATTTCAGATAGCAGTCAGGGTATGTATTTTGCTTGAATGGTGGCGTTGTGAGCTGGAAGAGTTTGAAGAAGGACACAGTCGCAGATTCTACAACAGACGCCAAGTATATTGCTGTGTCTGATGCAGCAAAAGAGGTTGTTTGGATCCGGAAGTTCATTATAGAGCTTGGTGTGGTTCCTAGTATAGCAGACCCAATAGACCTATATTGTGACAACAATGGGGCTATTGCACAAGATAAGGAACCTCGCTCTCATCAGCGGACCAAACACATAGAGATCATCAATAGAGGAGATGTGAGGATATACAGAGTACCCACTGATGCTAACATCGCGGATCCTTTGACCAAGGCTTTGGCATAGAAGAAGCATGATGGTCACACTAAGAACACTGGGTATTAGATATTACAGTGATTGACATTAGTGCTAGTGGGAGATTATTAGTAGGAGCTCTAAAGCCAATTATGTGATGATTGACTAGGGACTTTTGTATCATATTCTATCATTAATAAAGGTATGTTTGATTATTATACTTTATATTTGTGTCAAATAACTAAGTATAATAATGTCCTTGGGTAGTAGGTTCTTATCTACATTATATCGATTAGTTGAATCGATAGTGAGATGATATAGAGAACACTATACTAAATCATTCCTAGTCAAGCATTAATATTCAAGGACAATATTAATGCATGAAGACTAGTATGTAGGTCAATTGATGATTTGAGCTCACAAGTCATGGATATATGATATCAAGTTGATACATGGGTATACATTAGAGAATGTGTATTGAATTGACCTGCCATGGGAATGTTTTATAGATAGTCATATGAGTGTCATAAACTTTCTCATGTGACTATTAATATGAATAGTCCTTAGACATGAAGTCACTACGGTTTCCTACATAAGGAATTATGTACTTTGGTATCGTCAAACGTCACCCGCAATAGGATGGACTATAAAGGCGATCACTGGGTATGTAATGAATTATGCGGAGGGATGTAGATGGGATCTATCTCTTCCATATGACGGGAGTGATATCTGTGGGCCCCTTGATCGAGTAGGACTACTAAAAGGCATGGTCATGCGCAAATAAGTCAATATGAGATATTAAGCTCATTTGTTTGAGTGAGTCTACTAGGGGATCAAGAAACACAAAGATTGATCGAGAATGACACGGTCTATACCTCATTGGTCAATCTAGATATCAAGGATGGAAGGACAAGGTCATATATTGTCATAGTCATAGAGGTTAAGTCGGATCTCGATTTTCTCGTCACTTGGGTATCAATGATGCATTGTCAGATGTCGCTCATTGCTTATGTGTCTAAAGTGGTTTAGACATATTGCCAACGCTACGAGAACCTATCGGGTCACACACTAAGGACACGATGCTTCGGAGATTAATTGATCTTAGTTTGACTAAGATTTGATCCGAATTGAATTAATTGAGTTAGACTCAAGTAAATCCAATTGGATTATGGGATTGAGATCTAATTTGAGTTTGACACATTTAGATTAGACTCAACCACATTTGAATGAGATATTAATTTATTAAAATGTTTATAAATTAATAATAGTGGAAGATGAAAAGTTTCTCTTCATTAGATGAAAAGAAGTTGAAGAGTCACATGAGAAAGTGTGCTCTAAGTGGATTTTTATTAGCATTAATGGAGGGATGCTAAAGGGACAAAAACTATTTATATTCATGGGATGAGTATAAAAGAGTTTTTCTTGTCATTTGGATGATGAACATGTCATTCTTCCTTCCCTTCCTTCTCTTGGCCAAAATCCCTCTTCTCCCTCTCCTTGTTGCTTTGTGAATCTCTTCTTGTGGATAGCACCACAAAGGTGATTCTTCTCTGAAGTTTGAGAGATCGTGTTCGTGTGGATACGCATAGAGGCACGGGCACTTGAACGTGCAAGAGATCCGGCATATCTCGGGCAAGCGGGATAAGCGAAGGGCACGCGCCAAAGGTATACCTATACGATAGGAATTTGTAAATTAACTTTGTATGAGTTTTCTTTCGCGTAGATCTCTTGTGGGATCTCTTATTTCTGCTGTGATTTTTGAATATTTTTGCCTATAGATCCCTACAGCGACCTCCTCTCTAATAGACTTGTCCTGTTTGAGCACAAAATGTCTTCGTCTTTGCTTTACCGACCGAGCCCCGGGGGTTACATGCAAATGATGCATGGCCAAGGCTGGGGGGGACTCCTTGGATCTCCTCGGTATCCCAAGCAAACACATCCCGATGTGTAACGACCCCGCCATCTCTACCTTAGACGGACCGCTACTTGTCTACTTCTTGACTCTAATGCACGACTAAAAATGCGGAACTTTCTTTATAATCTTTTTTTTTGTATTCAATCTATCTAAAAATGATATTCTAACTTTAATAGTCATGCATGATACAATGGCACATTACTAGTAATTCTAACCATTTAAACTCATCACACAAGGTTCTATAACATTTCTAAAGCACTATGAAATATGCATGCAACTTTTCTAAGCATATTTAAGCAATAAGACTTAATTCGAAACTAACAACATCTTGGCACATGCAATAATATTTCTAGAACTTCATAGAATGTAAATCTTACTTTTCTACCGAATTTACAAGCATTTTAAGCACAATTAGGACTTAGTCCAAAAGGGAATAATAATAAGCTCAAGAATAAGTCTAAAATGCAATGTATCCACATGTTAAACTACTCATGCCCTTGCTCATCTAGTGCATTCACAAAAGTATGCATACTAATTGAAATAACATGGAATCTTCATTCTACAAAATTGAGCATGTAAAACTATCCGAAGCATAAATGTTTAATAAACTCCATAACACAATAACTTGGAATTTGGAAATCTTAAACCTTGCATTTCAAATAAGCTAAACTATCTCATCCCAAGGATCTCTCCAAGGTCAGCCACCACACACACGTCACTCAGCACCGCCTCGTCGCCTTCCTTCAGAATTGCTTGTCTTTACCTTTACCTGCAGTAAGAGGAAATGCAACTAATAAGCATAAAGCTTAGCAAGTACTATCTAGCTCACAAAATCTCGAAATGTGCAGGCATGCTTTTTAAACAATGTGAAATCACATGAGATACTTTTATGCTTAAAAGAAACACTAAAATATGTATAACTCAAAACATGCATACTCAAGCATTAATAAGTCTTAACTCACTTTTTCTTGGCTTAATATGAAACTTTAGCAATTCTTTAACTTTAAATCTTTCTTTAACTTTTAGAAAACTTCCTTAAACTTTAGAAAAACTTTGCTAAAGCATATACTTGAAAATAATACTCACTTGGATCCACTTAAGACGTAAGTACTATCTTATGCGCGTTCCCTAAAAGGTTGGGGTAGCGAGCCGCCAATCCTAATAGAGCAGACCTTGGTCTACCAGGGCCAAGACCTTGGAATTGGACACCTAGATTTCTTTAACGACGCCCTTGGACGCCGGGTACTAGCCTTAGAAAATAAAATAGCTTTTCTTTCTTTTCTTTCTTATCTTTAAATGCCTTGGCATTTTAACGAACACCTTGTGTGCCCAAATCCCTAAGTCTTGATTTTTGGGGATTTCGTAAGGCCTTGGCCTTCTCTTTTCTTTTTCTTTATCTTTCTTTTCTTTTCTTATAGCTTTCTTAGACCCTAAACTCACATAGGGTACTCTATCAAATACATATAAGCATATAATGAACTAAGATCACATGCAACATCTTAACTAAAAGTAAATATCTCCTTTAAAACTTTTAAGGGAAAATTCTTGCGGAAAACCGCCTCTTACTGCAGGTGAGCAGTACTTACCTTGATTTCTTGGACTTACAACCGAAATTAGACGACTGGGGCTCGGGTGAAACTTGAGATCTCTACGAACCGTCCGCGCCTACGTGTTCTTCTCGTCGAGACGAACGAAACGCTCCGACCCCCTTGAGATTCCCTTAGCCGGCGCCCCTTAGGAGAGGAGAGGAGGAAAGAAAACCTAGGTTCCCTTTTGTTTTCACCACCCCTCCCTCGCCCCCTTCTCGCACGCAGCCGAAAATCCTCCTCCAAGGGTTTCACGCGACTTAAGCGGGGTTTAAATACCTCTTCATAAAAAAACGTAACTACACTATAAAATTATTTCTCTCCACCTTTTCTTGTGCTTGATACCCTAGCCCAGCCGGTCACTTGCGCGCCCTTAAGGGCTTGCTCCTCCTGTGGTCGCGAGTTCGAACCCCCCTGCCCTTTAAAGTTTTTCCTTTTTTAAAAATACTAAACGGACTCGGAAAATTCCATAAAAATATTCTAAAAATTCCTAAAAATATCTAGAATATTTCTAAAACATTTTTAAATAGTTCTAAGGACTTTAAGAACTTCAATATGGAAATTTCGGGGCGTTACACGATGGCTCTGCAAGCAGTTGATTAGTCGGCTTCTCAACTCCGGTGGGAGGTCCGCCACAATCTTTGTAACTCCCCCTGGCTGTTGAGGGTGTACCAGAACTTCTTCGCTCTCAACCTCCCTCCGTTCTTCCCTGGGTCCTTACTCCTCTCGAGGGTTGGCGAGGTCAACTTGCAGAGCTTCCTCAGCCTTCAGGTTCTTATGGGCTTCAGACTTGACCTCCCCACTATAACATCTCCGGGAAGCCAGCTGATCTCCCTTGACCTCGGTTGATCGTCCACCGGGAACTTGATCTTTTGGTGGTAGACTGAGACCACTGCCCCAACACACTGAGCACGGGGCATTCGAGGATAGCGTTGTAAGATGAGGGTGCATCCACGACCAGGAAGGGAGTCCTCCTCGTCCTCTCCAGCGTGTTATCTCCCAATGACAAAGATAGGGAGATCCGCCCTATCGACTGCACCCAGTATCCCGTGAAGTTGAAGAGTGGAATGGAGACCGGCCGCAGCTCGTCCTCGTCGATCTGCATCTGATCTAGGGCTTCCAAGTACAGGATGTTCACAGAACTACCTGTATCCACGAAGACATGCTTAACTTCATAGTTAGCTATGCATGCGAGAATTATCAAGGCGTCCTCAAGAGGCATCTCCACGTCCTCCACGTCATATGGGCCGAAGGAGATGACGGGGCCTCTGCGCTAGCCACTGCTTGTTCCGATGGGTTAAGTCTCTAGCCGGCGAGTATGAGCCTTCTTTGCCCGGTTCGAGTCTTCTCTAGTAGGACCTCCAAAGATCACTCCTACGTGGCCCAAAGGAGGGCCTCGCACAGGGGCCTTCCCCTTCCTAGGGTCTCGCTCAGGGGAGAAGGATCGACAAGGCTCCACCTGTAACGCCCATCTTTTTCCACACCTTACGGTGTGGCGAGAGACGGTGTTACGCTAACATACATATACGCATATGAATATCTTAATGCAGCGGAATAATTTAAAACTTTATGCATATGCGTTTAACCATGCAACTAATACTTAATCATGTATATATGTCTTAACTATCATCATGAACATAGTGTCATTGTAACTTAGCATATTAACATCATACGTAGCATCATGATATAAACATTCCCTAACTCATCCATAAACATCATAAGTAGTAAGTTATTCTTTAGGCATAACTATCATAAGTATAGCATAGAACTTAAGAAGGCGTTTCAAAACACAAGGCATGCAACAAGTATAAATATGAGAATCCTTTTCTCTTTCCTTTGCCATGTCACTACCACACACATGCTCTTGGCCCTCCTGCTGCTTCCCTTAATAACCTCTTGCTTGATCTGCGGTATAAGGAAATAAGACTATAAGCACATAGGCTTAGTAAGATCCTTTCCTACTCAGTAAAACTATACGTCATATAAAACATAAGCATATGAAACATTTAACTTGGCATGATCTTTAACATAAAACATAAGCATATTCTTAACATAAAACATAAGCATATAAACATTTAACATGACATGATCTTTAACATAAAACGTAAGCATATTCTTAACATAAAACATAAGCATATTCTTAACATAAAACATAAGCATATAAACATTTAACATGGCATGATCTTTAACATAAAACATAAGCATATTCTTAACATAAAACATAAGCATATAAACATTTAACATGGCATGATGCATAACATGAATGGATGCATGAGTCAAATGCATATACATATGAATGCTTATTTGAAAATCATACTTATAAATATTTAAACATAATCATAACATCATGGGGGTCCCCGGCTTGTACCACATACATACATCATATGCGCGCATTCCCTAAGTAAATGCGAGGTAGCTAGTCTCGACCTACTAGGGTAGGAACAGCTACGGTAGTTCCAGAACCGAGGCGTTCTTAAGGTGCCCATCCCTGTTGGACAGCTACGGTAGTCCCAGAACCGTAGACAGCTATGGTAGTCCAGAACCGAGGCGTTCTTAAGGTGCCCATCCCTTGGACCCTTACTTCGGTCCGGTACAAGCCCATTCATAAAGTAAAATAACTTTACATGCTTCATCATTCATAGAACATACATAGCATATTTAAAGACATAAACATAATCTTGTTAAATGAAGCATGATATAAGAGTAGGAACAGCTACGGTAGTTCCAGAACCGTGGACAGCTACGGTAGTCCAGAACCGAGGCGTTCTTAAGGTGCCCATCCCTTAGCATGACATAAAGTATACTTGACATTTCATCATTCATACTTAATGCATAACATCATGATGCCTTAAAGGCATAATCATTATCCTCATTCATCATCTTCATTCATAAAACATAACATACATACATAATTATGCCTCCAGGCATAAACATCATCTTGGTTCATAAAGCTTGCATGGTCATGGTACATAAGGTAAACATACATTTCATACATGAAACATATCATCTAGCATACATAATCATAGTATCCATCTTAGAGCATGCATGGGTAAGATTCATATGAACATGATACATACTGTAGGATCGATGCACGTGAGAGGGGGGGTGAATCACGTGACTTTTTTAAAAAATTAAAATCAGAGCGCTTTAAAAAGCGTGCACAGCGGAAATGAAAGAAACGAAAAATGAACACACTAACACAAACGAGTTTTACTTCGTTCGGAGCCTTCGTCGACTCCTACTCGAAGGCCCAGGTCCCTCGGACCTTTCCGTTGGGCAATCCACTAATACTCTCTACCGGTAAACACCGATAGAGTAGGCGAGTACAAAGGAATTGAAAGTGTGACAACCCCACACTTTCAAGTAATTAAATGCAACAATATATATATTAAAAAATTAACTTTTACCGACGTCCGGAGTAGGTCGACTCTTTCGGGGCAGCAGGACGTCGTAGGCTCGAAGTGAAGCGTTTCCGGAGCAAGGCGCGAGCGTAGAAGAACTTGAAAGCTTTGGAAGAAGTGTTGTTTTTCAAGCCTTGGTCGAGGGCTCTATTTATAGCCCTGGGGGCGCCCGGGATGCTCGGGGCGCCCTACCACGTGGCGTACGATCCATCACCCAGCTCGGTCGCATCTGATCGCTTCCATTTCGGGATGGGGTTTGACCGGGGCGCCCGAAGCGTGCGGGGCGCCCGCTTGACCGGTCAAACTTTATCTTCCGTTCGGCTTCGCGAGGGCGAGCTTCGGCAGCTGATTCTGCGTGGCACAGTGGGCGCCCGCGACACGCGGGGCGCCCGACATGCGGGGCGCCCGATATGCGCGGGGCGCCCCGAATAGCGCTGCTGTCGGGGCTTTTCTTGGTCTGCTGACTTGTTTGACTCTGGGGGGCGCCCGAAACATCCGGGGCGCCCAGCTCAGCTACTGCCTCACTCCTTTGAGGCTCTCTGAGCTGCAGATACACAGTCCTTCGGTCCTGCATCCAGGGTTAGTCCAAAACAAGGCTAGCACAATTTTATATGGACTAAAATAAGATACAATTCTAAGTTAATTAGATCCTGTCTCCCAGACCAGGATCTAACCAGGACTCAACTTAGATCACCTAAATGGGTCTAAGTTGGACCGCGCCTAAAGTCCAAGATTGGACTCGTCCTCACTGGGTCGCTCCTCCAGTGACTTACCTTACTTACCCATTGTGCAGTTTTACTTGACCTCTTGACCCACCAGGACTTCCTGCCAAGGCTCAACCACCCTGGTCTTCCTGCCAAGTCTCAACCAACTTGGTCTTCAGCCAGTTGTCAGGTCCCGCGGACCCAACTGGACTTCCCGCCAGGACTCAACCATCCTGGACTTCAGCCTGGTGTCTGGTCCTAAGTCTTTCAACCCTGCACACTTAGTAAATAGGTTAAACACCAACAACCCTAACTTTAACCACTTTGTCATACATTCAAAACCCGAGTTTGACCGTTAGTGCAAACTGCACCAACAATCTCCCCCTTTTTGATGTATTGACAACTCAGGTTAAAGTTAGAAAAAACAGCAGATATGAACTTGCATAAACATGCAGACAATATAACATAAGCATAGGTATGAAAGTTGCAGCACACAAGAAGGCAGAGATAAATAAATGTGAAATAAGCATGCTGTTTGCAATTTTCTAACCCTTTTACCCTACTCTCCCCCTTTGTCATTCATCAAAAAAATATAAGCATAACAAGTTTAAGGGAGTAGAAATATAGGCCAAGTGTTAGAAATATAAGCATAACAATCTCAACCCCCTTTTTTTTCAGAAAATATAATATCAAATAAAAAATGTTTTAAGGGTTTAGCTAGAACTCCCTCTCAACTTTTATCAAAATTTTCAAATGTGTTTTGTCAAAAATGATATTTTGAAAAAAATATTTTGACCTCAGCTCCCCCTGTACCAAGTAATGATTGTGGTCCCTTTTCATATGTCTAACTCTAGTTACTGACTAACTATCTAGATGATAGTAGTGTTCACTGAGTTAGTCAAGTCAAGTAATAATGTCTAGCTCAAAATTTAGTGCAAGACTACTTGACTTGATCACTGTAACGTAGGTATTTTACGCCCAGACTTACTGTGATGCACTGACTTAAGCATTCGGAAGTCCAGGCAGAGTCCTATGCATCTCACAACCATTCTATGTTTTTGTAAACACAAACAAGTTAATCTTAATGTGTTTTGTGAGATGCGGCTACCGAAAACTATAGGTTCATGCAATTCTAGGGGTCAAGCTTAGACTAAGTCTGCCAGTTTTGAAAATCAGATTTTGAAAGACAATAAAAGTTCTTGAAAACCACATTTGAAAAGTTTGTGTTTAAGTTAAATTTTGAAAGATAATAAACTTTGAAAAACAAGTTTGAAAAATCCATGTTTTTAAACTTACAAACTTAAAAAGTCAACTTAAGCTTATCAGGTCAGTCCTAGTCTATAACACACATTCCTATTAACCTTCTCAAGTTGCTAAATTCAGATTCAGGAAGTGGTTTGGTAAATATATCAGCTAGATTAGACTTAGATTCAACATGGTTAAGTTCAATTTCTCCTTTATTTACATGATCTCTGACAAAATGGTGTTTGATTTCTATATGTTTGGTCCTAGAGTGGTGGATTGGGTTTTTGGTTAAATTGATTGAACTTAGATTATCTATAAAAATTTTGACTTTCTTAAAATCTAAGTTAAAATCTTTTAAGGTATGCATCATCCAGAGTAGTTGGGCTACACATTCACCCATTGCTATGTATTCAGCTTCAGTGGTGGATAGGGCAACACAATGTTGTTTTCTACTGAACCAACTAACTAGTGAGGGTCCTAGAAGTTGGCATCCACCACTGGTACTTTTTCTGTCTAACTTACAGCCAGCATAATCTGAGTCAGAAAATCCAATAAGTTCAAACTGGGCTGTTCTAGGGTACCAAATTCCTAAACTTTTTGTCCCTTTGAGATACCTAAATATCCTTTTAACTAGGGTTAGATGTGATTCTTTAGCACATGTTTGATACCTAGCACACATACTAACTGCAAAGAGAATATCAGGTCGACTTGCAGTTAGATAAAGTAAGCTACCTATAGCACTTCTATAATACTTAAGGTCAACAGGTTTACCATTTGTGTCACTATCTATAGTTTGATTGGTAGCCATAGGTGTCTTAATTTCTTTAGCACTATCCATTCCAAATTTTCTAAGTAATTCTTTAGTGTATTTTTGTTGATAGACAAAAGTACCCTCACTAGTCTGTTTTATTTGTAACCCTAAAAAGAAAGTTAATTGACCTACTAAACTCATTTCAAATTCATTTTCCATTACCATTATAAAATCTTGTAAAAAGTTTGAGTTAGTTGAGCCAAATACTATATCATCTACATATACTTGGGCTACAAAAATATCATTTTTTAGGGTTTTGACAAATAGTGTTGGGTCAATTTTGCCTTGGTTAAAACCTTTTGAAACTAAGTAGTTAGACAGTCTTTCATACCAGGCCCTAGGGGCTTGCTTAAGTCCATATAAGGCTTTCTTAAGTCTAAAGACATAGTCAGGGTGTTCTAAGCTTTCAAAACCAGGAGGTTGACCTACATAAACCTCTTCTTTAATTAGGCCATTTAGGAAGGCTGACTTAACATCCATTTGATAAAGCTTAAATCCCTTATGGGCTGCATAACTTAAGAGCATTCTAATGGATTCAAGTCTGGCTACAGGGGCATAGGTTTCATCATAATCAGACCTTCTACTTGGCTAAACCCCTTAGCTACTAGCCTAGCCTTATTCCTTACTGTTTCTCCTTGTTCGTTAAGTTTATTCCTAAAGACCCATTTAGTTTCAATAAATTTCTTGCCTTTAGGTAGGGTACTAAGTCCAGACTTGACTACGTTCAAATTGGGCTAACTCTTCCTGCATGGCTATGATCCAATCAGGGTCAAGTAAAGACTCTTCTATAGACTTGGGTTCAATTTTTGAAATCAAGGCAATTTGACTAAGGTTCCTAAAAGCTGATCTAGTCTGAACCCTTAGTTCTGGATCACCTAAGATTTGATTAGTTGGGTGGGCTGAGCTAACTCGAACTGTTCTGGGTTGGTTAGGTTCAGTATCAGGTGTGGGTTCAGTTAGATCATCGTTTTGGTCCTCAATTTGCCTTTCATCAGGGTCAGTACTGGATCTAACAAAGTCAATTGGTTGGTAGTGGTTTGATCAGAGTTATTTGAGTCAGATTTTTCATCAAATTTTACATTTGTAGTTTCTTCAATTTTTAGGGTAGTTTTGTTATAAACTCTATAGGCTCTACTGGTAAGGGAATAACCTACAAAGATACCTTCCTCAACCTTAGAAGTAAATTTACCTAAGTGTTCTCTAGTATTTAAGATATAGACTTTACATCCAAATACTTTAAGGTATTTAATGTTAGGTTGTTTGTTATAATAGATTTCAAAGGAGGTCTTTCCTGGGTTTTTAATTAGAGTTATTCTATTTTGTACATAACAAGCTGTACTAACAGCCTCAGCCCAAAGGTATTTAGGTAGTTGTATTCATTAGCATTGTTCTAGCTGCTTCTTGTAGTGTTCTATTTTTTCTTTCTACAACTCCATTTTGTTGAGGTGTTTTAGGGCAAGAGAATTCGTGATGGTAGCCATTTTCTAGACAAAATTGATTAAATTTGTGATTTTTGAATTCTCCGCCATTATCGCTCCTAAGTCTTTTGATTTTAATCCCTTTTTCATTTTCTGTTAATTTACAAAATTGAGTGAGTGTATCAAAAGTTTCATCTTTATTTTTTAAGAATTTTACCCAGGTAAATCTTGAATAGTCATCTATAATTACTAGGCAGTATAGGTTCCCATTTATTGATTTAACCCCATGTGAGTCAAATAGGTCTAGGTGAATTAATTCCAGAATTGACTTGGTTTGAGTTTGATTAGTTGGTTTGTGGGTTGACCTAGTTTGTTTTCCTTGTTGACAAGCATTACATAAGGTTGACTCAAGGTTAGATAACTTTGGTAGGCCTCTAACTAAACCATTTAGTTTAGGTAGTTTTCTGAAGTGAGTGTGTGAAAGTCTTCTATGCCAGAGCCAAGTCTCATCCTTATGGGTTAAGAGGCAATTTTCTAAGGGACAGGTTAACTTAATTTCATAAATGTTATTGTGCCTAAGTCCTCTAAGTGTGATGTTTGGGTTGTCATTGTGTTTGATCAGACATTCATTGGATAGGAACCTAACCTTATAACCAGTGTCACACAATTGGCTAATGCTTAGTAAATTGAAGTTGAAATTTTCAACAAGTAATACATTTGTTATTATGAAATCAGACTCAAGTTCAATATTGCCTAGGCCAATTACCTTAAGTTTACCGTTGTTTCCAAAAGCAACGGTCCCTAGTCTTTTGTACTTGAGTTCTGTAAATTTGGTGGGATCCCCAGTCATGTGTCTGGAGCATCCACTGTCAATGATCCATTTGTTTTCCTACAGTTAAGTAAAAAGTTTTAGACCTTAGGTTGAGTTTTTGAATTAAAAAAAATTAAAGACGATTTAAAAACTTTAGTTTGAATTTTAAATTTGAGTTATGTTAATTTTGATTTTGAATTTTATTTTTATTTTTGAATTTGAATTTTGTTTGAATTTGAATTTGACTTTTTAATTTTTGAATTTGAATTTGAATTTTAATTTATGAATTTGAATTTGAATTTGAATTTTAATTTTAATTTGAATTTTAATTTTAATTTTTGAATTTGAATTTGAATTTTAATTTTTGAATTTGAATTTGAATTTTAATTTTTGAATTTGAATTTGAATTTTAATTTTTGAATTTGAATCATCAATCAATAATTTAAATTTGGTTATCCTTATTCATCTCACTCGGTCTAAGTTATCAATCAAGGGAGTCCTATGATTTTGTGAGATGATTTTGAGTTTGATTAGAAAAGTTAACTTGACCTTGTATTAGATCCAAGTTTAACAAGTAGTAATTTAAAAGTACACTTCAATAATTGGCTTCCAGGCCATGGCGAGGCACAGTGGCCTTCTTTGGCCGAAGCCTTATTGGAGCAACAACCATTTTCTAGGCAAAGCCGCTTAAAGAAGTTGAACTTTTAACTTACTCATTGAAAACCTTGGTACTAAATAGTACAAGATTCAAATTAACTTTGAAGCTAATCCTAAGTGCCCACCTGGGCAGAGGCTGATTTTAAGGTTCCAACTAGTTTGGAGCCTCCCCCTAAATTGTAGACTGGGTGTCTAGGGTCAATGTAATGGATGTCCCTTTTTGGGACATAAAATTGATTCTGACCTACTTGCTTTGTTAGATAAGCTTTCGGGACCCACGCTTTTCGTTGATTTTTGCGGGGGTGGATAAAGGAGATAAAAGATCTTTGGTTCGATCTTGATTTATATCCTATCCCAGATTTGTTGTACATGCCCTTTTGTGATCCAAGAATAAGGTCAAGGTTCTTGGATCGGGTTGTGAAAGTTGCTAGTAGATCCTTAGTTTTAGGACTTCACCCTTTAGGGTTAGTTTTCAGTTTCAAGCTCAATTAATTTTGATTTTGAGTTTGTTCAGTTAATGTTCTGGTATTAATTAATTGCTCCTTAAGGTCTTGATTTTCCTTAAGGAGCTGGTCATTTCTAGATTCAGATGCAAGCAATTTTTTATTTAAACAGAAATAATTTTAAAGAACTTTTCATTTACTGAATCTAAATATACCTTAGTCG
>JAGFNQ010006467.1:0-100214 GCA_024364735.1 Boesenbergia rotunda
TTAGAATTTATTTCTAAATTTATGGATATTTTTATAGAATTTTTCCGTAAACGAAAGTGGCAAAAAGGGTTATAAACAGAAATTCGCGTAAGTGGGAATCGAACCCTTCACCTACGCTATGAGAGACGAATGGGCGGACCAGCTGCGCTGGTTTGTTTTTGTTGAAATAGATTGAGCGAAACAATAGATAAGGTATAATTAGGTAAATTCGCCCCCATAAGTATAAATAGATAATTAAGGAGAGAAGTTTTATTTTCCCTCAACTCAAACCCTTCCTCGCCCAAACCAGCCGCACGCCGCCCTCTTCTCTCCTCTCTTGGGCGAAACCACACCAAGCCTAGGGCTTTCCTCCGGTGGCCGGCCAAGGCTCTCCTCCGAGAGATTTTCCGATATTCGGGATCCTCGCGACGAGAGGAACGCGTGAGCGCGAAGAAATCTCCGAGACTCCGAGTTTCTCCGGAACCTCCGACACCGTTCTTGGTTGTAAGTCTAAGATATCGAGGTAAGTACTGCTCACCTGCAGTAAGAGGCGGTTTTCCGCAAGAATTTTCCCTTAAAAGTTTTAAAAGAGATATTTACTTTTAGTTTAAGATTTTGCATGTGATCTTAGTTCATTATATGCTTATATATATTTGATAGAGTATCCTATGTGAGTTTAGGGTCTAAGAAATCTATAAGAAAAGAAAAGAAAGATAAAGAAAAAGAAAAGAGAAGGCCAAGGCCTTACGAAATCCCCAAAAGTCAAGACTTAGGGATTTGGGCACACAAGGTGTTCGATAAAATGCCAAGGCATTTAAAGATAAGAAAGAAAAGAAAGAAAAGCTATTTTATTTTCTAAGGCTAGTACCCGGCGTCCAAGGGCGTCGTTAAAGAAATCCAGGTGTCCAATTCCAAGGTCTTGGCCCTGGTAGACCAAGGTCTGCTCTATTAGGATTGGCGGCTCGCTACCCCAACCTTTTAGAGAACGCGCATAAGATGGTACTTACGTCTTAAGTGGATCCAAGTGAGTATTATTTTCAAGTATATGCTTTAGCAAAGTTTTCCTAAAGTTTAAGGAAGTTTTCTAAAAGATAAAGAAAGATTTAAAGTTAAAGAATTGCTAAAGTTTCATGTTAAGCCAAGAAAAAGTGAGTTAAGACTTATTAATGCTTGAGTATGCATGTTTTGAGTTATACATGTTTTGGTGTTTCTTTTAAGCATAAAAGTATCTCATGTGATTCCATATTGTTTAAAAAGCATGCCTGCACATTTCGAGATTTTGTGAGCTAGATAGTACTTGCTAAGCTTTATGCTTAATAGTTGCATTTCCTCTTACTGCAGGTAAAGGTAAAGACAAGCACTTCTGAAGGAAGGCGACGAGGCGGTGCTGAGCGACGTGTGTGTGGTGGCTGACCTTGGAGAGATCCTTGGGATGAGACAGTTTAGCTTATTTGAAATGCAATGTTTAAGATTTCCAAATTCCAAGTTATTGTGTTATGGAGTTTATTAAACATTTATGCTTCGGATAGTTTTACATGCTCAATTTTGTAGAATGAAGATTCCATGTCATTTCAATTAGTATGCATACTTTTGTGAATGCACTAGATGAGCAAGGGCATGAGTAGTTTAACATGTGGATACATTGCATTTTAGACTTATTCTTGAGCTTATTATTATTCCCTTTTGGACTAGGTCCTAATTGTACTTAAAATGCTTGTAAATTCGGTAGAAAAGTAAGATTTATATTCTATGAAGTTCTAGAAATATTATTGCATGTGCCAAGATGTTGTTAGCTTCGAATTAAGTCTTATTGCTTGAAATATGCTTAGAAAAGTTGCATGCATATTCCACAGTGCTTTAGTAATGTTATAGAACCTTGTGTGATGAGTTTAAATGGTTAGGATTGCAAGTAATGTGCCATTGTATCATGCATGACTATTAAAGTTAGAATATCATTTTTAGATAGATTTAAATACAAGTATTAAGAAAGTTCCACATTTTTAGTCGTGCATTAGAGTCAAGAAGTAGACAAGTAACGGTCCGTCTAAGGTAGAGAAGGCGGGTCGCTACAGATCATGAGTGGCACCTAGTAGTACATCATGATCCCCAATTAATCGAAAGATCAACGGTTGACCTCAGAAATTATTCTGAAACCCTTTAGCAGCTCTAATGAATCGTGCCTCATTCCCTTCACCATCTTATACCCACTTGGTTCAGGACACGGTCTATGTGTGTCAGTCCCCACTAGGCTGACTACGTCACACCTAGCCCAAGTAATGTCTTTCTCGTCCAACGGATTCTAGTTACTGTCATGTTTATGAGAGATTCATACTCGGAACATGTGATGCTCTAGCCAGAGGCTTCGAGTAACAATCCGACGATAGGCCTTGGGTATACATCTCCTCGCAAGGAGTGGTGAATCCTTTGTAGGCTGTTCAAATATCTTCGGGCACTTTGGCTTATACCCAATCATCCTGGGTCCACACCTCCTTGGAGATGCTTGCTTAAGATGTCAAAGTATAAGTCTGTATGACCAAGATGACTTGAACACCGCAAGTCAAAGGAACATCACACTTAAGCTGCAGTAAGAACTTCGTTGACATATCTATATGTAGATTACCATATGAAGTTTTACAGCTAGTCACTCCAATGAACTAGCTCCCTTAACTAGCATTCATGTTTATCTCCGGACATCCCAATGTCACCAGCCAGTGAGAATCAGCTGATTAGAGAATAACCCATGCTAGTCTCAACAGAATTGATAGTGTCCGTTTTTGTCAATTCATCGACTAGGGACAATTTCAATACTTCACAATTGCACATGTAGAGATAATCACTAGTTGTGAATTCATCACAAATTCTCTCATGCTGTGAATTGTATTATGGACATTCAGTAAATGAGTTTAAGATCTCAATCAAATACATGAACATGTATACTCAAATAGTGAATATTCATTTATTAAAGTAATTATTACAATCATAAGGCGATTGCCTTAGGACACTTCTCTCATATTACTAACAAACTCCCACTTGGCCTAATGCCAATCGCTACGGTATCCAATACCTAAAGCTCTAACATGACCCTCAAACTTGCTTTGAGGCAAGGCCTTAGTTAAAGGATCCGCTATATTCCTTTCAGTGGGAACTCTCTCAATTTGTATGTCATTCCTACTTATAATCTCTCTGATCAGATGATAGCGTCGAAGCACGTGTTTGGATCGCTGATGAGACCTTGGTTCCTTCGCTTGTGCAATAGCTCCATTGTTGTCGCAGTAAACCGGCACTGCTTCATCAATGGTTGGAACCACGCCAAGTTCGGTGACAAACTTCTTGATCCTGACTGCTTCCTTTGCTGCTTCCGAAGCTGCGATATATTCCCCTTCCGTGGTAGAATCCGCTACGGTGTCTAGCTTAGAACTCTTCCAACTTATTACGCCTCCATTCAAAGTAAATACGTATCTAGACTGAGATTTGGAGTCATCCTTATCTGTCTGGAAACTGGGATCTGTATACCCACGTATTACCATATCTCCTTCTCCATATATTAGGAACACATCCTTAGTTCTTCTTAAGTACTTAAGGATTGTCTTGACAGCCACCCAATGATCCATTCCTGGATCAGACTGGTATCTGCTCGTGACTCTCAGAGCATACGATACATCGGGCCTAGTACATAACATAGCATACATGATAGATTCTATCGCGGATGCATAAGGAATCTTATTCATACAAATCCTCTCGTCTTCTGTGCACGGACACATAGACTTTGAAAGGTTAATCCCATGCCTGATGGGAAGGTAACCCTTCTTGGATTCCGACATGCTAAACCTTTTTAGCACTCGGTCTATATATGTAGATTGCGAAAGACCAAGCAACCGTTTTGATCTATCTCTATAGATTCTAATCCCAAGGATATAGGTTGCTTCTCCCAGGTCTTTCATGGAGAAAGTTTTGGACAACCAAATTTTAACTGTCTGAAAGACTGATATATCGTTTCCTATAAGCAATATGTCATCGACATATAACACTAGGAATACGACTGCACTCTCACTAACCTTCTTGTACACACAAGGTTCGTCAGGATTTTGTGAGAAATCAAACTCTTTGATTGTCTCATCAAAACGGATGTTCCAGCTCCTGGATGCCTACTTCAGTCCATATATGGATCGTCGAAGCTTGCATACTTTGGTTTATCAACCGATGTGAAACCTTCAGGTTGTATCATGTATACATCCTCAAGCAGGTTTCCATTAAGGAAAGCTGTTTTCACATCTATTTGCCATATCTCATAATCATAATGAGCTGCTATGGCCAGGAGCATCCGAATGGATTTAAGCATAGCTACTGGCGAATAGGTTTCGTCATAATCAATTCCTTGTTTCTGACGATATCCTTTTGCCACTAATCTAGCCTTAAAGGTAACAATATTACCTTCCATGTCGGTTTTCTTCTTGAAAACCCACTTGCACCCTATGGGCTTAATCCCTTCAGGTGGGTTAACCAAGTCCCATACTTGATTTTCGTACATGGAATCCATTTCCGACTTCATGGCTACAAGCCATTTGTCCCATTCTGAACTTTTCAGAACATCTTCATAACTGATAGGTTCGTCATCGCTTATGAGTAACACGTCGTTCGATTCACTTATGAGAAATCCATATCTCTCTGGAATATTGTGTGTCCTATCAGACCTACGAAGAGGTGGTGTTGTTTTAGGTTCAACTGATAGCTCATCATTATGAGTTATTAGTTGTGGGTCTAGACTAGGTGTCTCTTTAATGTCTATTGGAGTTTCTTGAACTTCATCAAGTTCAAATCCACTCCCACTGTTTTCTTGTAAAAGAAATTCTTTTTCCAGAAATACAGCATGCCTTGAAACAAACACCTTTTGTTCCAAGGGATGATAGAATTGGTAACCCTTCGTTTCCTTAGGGTATCCAATAAATAGACATTTATCAGACTTAGCATCCATTTTGTCTGATACAGTCCGCTTCACATAAGCAGGACAACCCCATATCTTAAGGTGAGTTAAGTGAGGTTTCTTACTATTCCATGTCTCATATGGAGTAGTAGAGACTACCTTGGTCGGGACTCTGTTTAGCAAGTAAACAACTGTCTTTAGTGCATAGCCCCAAAAGGATTTTGGAAGAGTTGCATGATTCATCATAGACCTAACCATGTCCATCAAGGTTCGGTTACGCATCTCAGATACACCATTATGCTGTGGTGTATACGACGGAGTCCATTGAGACAATATCCCATTGTCCCTAAGATAATCTTGAAACTCTTGACTTAAGTATTCACCACCCCGATCGGATCGAAATATCTTAATACTTTTGCCAAGCTGTTTCTCTACTTCATTTCTGAACTCTTTGAATTTCTCAAAAGCTTCAGATTTGTGTTTCATCAAGAACACATACCTGAATCGTGAGTGATCATCGATAAAGGTAATGAAGTAGCTATAGCCTCCTTGTGCAAGAGTTGACATTGGTCCACATACATCAGTATGTATTAGACCAAGCAATTCTCCCACTGGATTACCTTTTCCGGAAAAGGGTAATTTGGTCATCTTGCCTTTTAAGCATGATTCGCATGTATCAAATGAACCGGGTTCAAATGATTCCAGAATTCCACATCGGTGTAATTTGGTCATGCGTTTCTTACTTACATGGCCAAGACGACAATGCCACGTGTAGGAGTCTATTCGATTATCTATGCGAGCACGTTTGCTGCTAACTTCGATATTGAAAACATCACCGGATAAATCTAACGTGTAGATACCATTGCACAAAGTTCCGGTCCCATAAAGAACACCATTTAAAGTTATGTAACAACAATTGTTACTAAAAGTTAAATGATAACCCTTTTCATTCAAACATGAAATAGATACAATGTTCTTTATTAACGAAGGAACAAAATAACAATTATCCAATTCTAAGACACGTCCAGTAGGGAGCTTTAGCAAATATGTTCCGATGGCAACATCAGCAATCTTTGCTCCATTTCCAACTCGTAAATTCACTTCTCCCTTGACGAGTCTTCTTTTATTCCTTAGCCCCTTTATGTCATTACATATATGTGAGCTACACCCAGTATCCAGTACCCAGGTGTACGAGGAAATAGAGTGACATTCAATAACGAAGATACCTGAAGAGGATGGGGCATCGGATGCCTTCCTCTTTAAGGACTCAAGATAAACCTTACAGTTTCTTCGCCAGTGACCCTCCTTGCCATAGTGATGGCAAGTGCCTTTTGGTGTCTTTTTAGTCTTTTTGGCCTTTTTCTTCTTTCCCTTATTCTGTTCTTTGGTCTTCCTCTTAGAACCTTTCTTCGAGGAACCAACTAACAGTACCGTCTTCTGATCCTGCTTTACAGAAGGCTCTATAGTCTTCAGCAGGTTGAGCAACTCAGGAAACTGGTCTGGAGTTGCATTTTCAGGAGGACGGTTGGGAAGTTGTTCTTCAAGGACATAAGCAAGCTTTTCTGCCTTGAGGACTATCCTCAGGTTTCTAAGCCAGTCCATGAAGTTTGGCCCAGTCAGTTTATTGGTGTCCAAAATGGAACACAAATTTAAAGAAGACATGATCGAGTGATTAACCTAGAAATACAAATTGAGCTTATGTGAGAAGAATGATAAAGAATACATCAACATACATTAATTAAATCCTATTTATTTTTCAAATTGAATAACCCTTTTTATCAATCGAGAGATCGTAGGAACACCTCCAAATAGGTTGATATCCAACCATAGATAAGAACAACCATGGCTGTGGCCATCAAGTTATTCTTAGCTATGAAGGTAGGTAATTATACCGATTACATATCACATATATGTAACTATCACTTTATGCTATCAACTAATTGAATGTTTGCATAAATCATTGGGCTGTTAACTCATTAACAAGTATGCAACATTATACATAGCACCCAATTGCACCTCTCTTTACATCGACCTTGGCTGTGGCACAACAAATCGATGCTCCAAGCTTAAGGCTGACCCATTAATCAAGAAATAGTTTTAATATGGTTGGAGCTCATTCAACCGTTTAGTCAGGCTTGGATGTGTCCAACAACCAAAACTAAAGATTGATCTTTGACTCCAACTATATTATTCATAAACTAATTCCATGGTTTGAACATGTTGAGGTTCAAGCCGGGCATGGATGTGTCCATCAACCTAAACGAGAAACAAAACTCCAGTTCTAACCATATTAATGGAAGGTGTTAGCCTTAATATTTTGTAAGGGGTTTTGGGTCTCATCCTTTCTTTTCAAAGCACATTCATGACATATAATTATGTCATGATTAACGATTTCCTTGATAAAGTATGTATGTAACTTAATTTATCAAGTCTCATTAATTGGATTAGGGATCGGATTTCCTAATCCCGATTTCATACTTTATTTAAGGAATTGTTTTGGGAAATAATTTCCTAAATTGTTATAATCAATTTTGGAAATAATATGTTTAAGACTTTGATTTCTCTAAATCAAATCTTATTAAATTAAGAGACTGATTCTCTTAATTTAACCACATATTATTTTCATGAAAATCTTATTTAAGAAAACTCTATAGGAAACCATTTTCCTAATTAATTTTGGAGACAACAATATGTAAGAGCATCACCTCTTAAATCAAATAAGGAAATTATCCTAAATTTTCAAGATTTGATCACATATTTTATTTATGGATTAATTAATTACAACAAATTATTTTCTAAGGGTGGCTCCCCGAGGCTTAGATACCCAAAGAAAAGAAATTTGTCGTAAATCCAATTTGGTCCGCTCCCCGAGGCGTAACCAAATTAAACATGACAATTTTATTCAAAATGGGAAATTAAATTACAACAACTAACTTTAAATTGTACGGCTCCCCGAGGCTCAATCCAAAATAAAGAATTTTGTTAATAATTTAAAACCAATTCGAATTTAATTAACAATTAATGATCCATAAATTTGTCTAGACTTTCTTGAAAGAAAGTGTCCAAAATTGCGAGATTTCATAATAGGTTTTCAGAATAATTGTAAGTTTCTGGTACAAAGAAAACTTACATATTTCTAAAATTGGAAAATTTCCAAAATAAGAAATTTCCAAAATTGGAAAGTTTCCAAAGATGGGAAGATTTCACAATTATCATAAAATTTTAGAAACTAGGATATTTCAAAAGTTTGCGAAATTTCATGAGGATTTCCAAACTTTGAAATTCCTAAATCTAAAATTTATCATAATTGGAAAGTTTCCATAATTGGAAAATTTTCCAAAATTGAGATCATGACAAAGTTTTCCGTAAAACAATTATATGATTATGTCGAACACTAACCGGCTCTGATACCACTGTTGGGATAGGGTGCATGTTGACATGGATACGGGTTCGTAATTAAAAAAAATAATTACGTGCAGCGGAAGAATTAGCATAAATAATTTCTCAAATTATTTTAACCACGTATCTAGCATGCAACCTTATGATGTGTGAACATGATCATAAATTAAAATTTTGCAGAAAGTAAACTAATTTACTCAATACCTCGCGTAACTCGAAGTAAGGGACGAGATCCAACCGTAGCGTCCCTTGCAAGCTCCGCCTCTATTCACGTCCACGCCGAGTTTTCTTCGGAATGACTTCGTAAAGCCACGAGTTTCGTGCCGACAAGAACTACTAGATTCTCCAAAGGCACGACTAGAATATCAAGAGAGAGAGATGGAAAACTAACCACCAAACGGAATCAAGATTCCGGGAGGAAGGAAGGGGTCGCGACCCGCTTCTTCTTCTTCTTCGGCGCCTTCTTGGTGGAGTTGGCTCACGGCAACCCTAAGAGGGATCTCTAGGGCTGGCGCCCACTTGGGGAGGGAGAGGGAGAGAAGGAGAGGAAGAGAGGCTAGGCAAGAATCCTTGATCTCTTGAATTAATTTCCAAGCCTTGCCTTGGTGCCTTTATATAGTAGCCTCTTAATCGCCAAGTCTCCTCTTAACGGAATAAAATTTTTCATAAGAAATTTATCTTATCAATTTTTCTATGAATTATTCCATTATGCCAAGTTTTTATTATAACTTAATTTATAATAAAAACAACCGTGTCTCCCCTTTTAATATGGAATAAAATTATCAAGAAATTTATTATACAAATTTTTCTTATCATGGAAAAATCAATTCAGAATTGATTTTATAAAATAAAATAAACCAATCCATGGTTCATTTTAATTTCCATAAAAAGAATAAATTTCTATAAATTTCTTTATATAAATTTCTTTATATAAAATTTCTTTTATATAAATTTCTTTATCCATAATTTTATAAAACAAATCATGCTCGATTTATTTTATAATTTAAACCAAACAATTTGGTTTCCCCTCTTTCTTGTGGCCGGCCAAACCAAAGAGGGTGGGCACCCTCTTTGGCCGGCCACACCAAGCCGAAACCCTTACGAATTAAACTCATTTAATTCGTCCAATAAGCCTTCAAAAGACTTAGCCATTTTAAGCTTCCGATGCGTCTCTGAAAATTCAAATTCGACTTATCTCTCTTGATCGGAAAATCTAATTTTTAACTCGTTTTAAATCCCTCGGATTACTCATAGTGCGTGTGACTAAATAGGCTTTCGATTTATGTTGGCCGTCTATAATTCATCAATTATAGAACGATCATGAGTGACACCTAGTAGTACATCATGATCCCCAATTAATCGAAAGATCAACGGTTGACCTCAGAAATTATTCTGAAACCCTTCAGCAGCTCTAATGAATCGTGCCTCATTCCCTTCACCATCTTATACCCACTTGGTTCAGGACACGGTCTATGTGTGTCAGTCCCCACTAGGCTGACTACGTCACACCTAGCCCAAGTAATGTCTTTTTCGTCCAACGGATTCTAGTTACTCTCATGTTTCTGAGAGATTCATACTCAGAACATGTGATGCTCTGGCCAGAGGCTTCGAGTAACAATCCGACGATAGGCCTTGGGTATACATCTCCTCGCAAGGAGTGGTGAGTCCTTTGTAGGCTGTTCAAACATCTTCGGGCACTTCGGCTTATACCCAATCATCCTGGGTCCACACCTCCTTGGAGATGCTTGCTTAAGATTGTCAAAGTATAAGTCTGTATGACCAAGATGACTTGAACACCGCAAGTCAAAGGGACATCGCACTTAAGCTGCAGTAAGAACTTCATTGACATATCTATATGTAGATTACCATATGAAGTTTTACAGCTAGTCACTCCAATAAACTAGCTCCCTTAACTAGCATTCATGTTTATCTCCGGACATCCCAATGTCACCAGCCAGTGAGAATCAGCTGATTAGAGAATAACCCATGCTAGTTTCAATAGAATTGATAGTGTCCATATTTATCAATTCATCGACTAGGGACAATTTCAATACTTCACAATTGCACATGTAGAGATAATCACTAGTTGTGAATTCATCACAAATTCTCTCATGCTGTGAATTGTATTGTGGGCATTCAGTAAATGAGTTTAAGATCTCAATCAAATATATGAACATGTATACTCAAATAGTGAATATTCATTTATTAAAGTAAATTATTACAATCATAAGGCGATTGCCTTAGGACACTTCTCTCATATTACTAACACTAGCGAGTGAAGCTAGGTGGAAGGAAATCCCGGTGAGTGAAGCCGGGTCCTAGCGAGTGAAGCTAGGTGAAGGAAATCCCGATGAGTGAAGCCGGGTGATGGAAATCCCGGTGAGTGAAGCCGGGTCCTAGCAAGTGAAGCTAGGAAGGAAATCCCAGTGAGTGAAGCCGGGTCCTAGCGAGTGAAGCTAGGTGAAGGAAATCCCGGTGAGTGAAGTCGGGTTCTAGCAAGTGAAGCTAGGTGACGGAAACCCCGGTGAGTGAAGCCGGATCCTAGTGAGTGAAGCTAGGTAGAACAAAGTCCTGGTGAGTGAAGCTGGGAATGAAGTCTTAGTCCGGGGGACTGAGCATGAGTTAGCCAAGTGACTGAATCGGTCTGGAGTCCGATCAGGAGTTGGCACGAGCTCCCTTGTTGATAGATCGGTCTGGTGACCGATCCAGGGAGACTGATTGGTTTGGTAAACGATCAGAAAGAGAATAGAACCTTCTGTGTGGTTTCTGATCGTTCTGGTGAACGATCAGAGAGAGATCAGAAGCTTTATGGAGAAAACCCTGATCGGTCAAAGTGACCGATCAGGGTCCTCTTGGACCGATCAGGAGAGCTCCTGATCGGTCCAGAGGTGACCTGATCAGTCACTGTGACCAATCAGGGCACAACCTGATCGGTCAGGTGACCGATCAGGTCAAGGAACCTGCGGGTTGTGCCTTGAGCTCACAGTCAGCTAGTGGATCGGTCTAGTGACCGATCCCCTATCCTGATCGGTCAGGGTGACCGATCAGATCCTTGCTGAATCGATCAGGTGGTGACCTGATCGATCAGGGTCTTCACTGATCGGTCAGGGTGACCGATCAGTGTCTGATAACTTTAATTTGAATCGTTGTTAGACGTCTGATTTCGCTCTGAATCCTTCTGATACCTGCTGATTTCCTTTTGATTTGCTGTGCTAATCCTCTGATGAGTATGCAGGTGATACAGGGATGACACAAACCATGAAGGAGGGTCAATGGGCGACTTTCGCTTCGGTTAGGTTTTTTTGTTTTCCATTCGCAAGATTCGATGGCTTCTGGAGCGGGTTGGCAACTATCTGGCGAAGCTGGCGACTGACCTGAGGCTCGGCTGAAGAGGTTTTAGTGGACTGAGCCCAGTAGAGGTCAGTGGGTCAGTGATGAGGGAGTTGATCAGTGGTTGCAAACACGACGGGTGAGCAGAGGCTTAAGAAGAAGCTGGCAAAGCATAGGAGCAAGTAGAATAGACAGAAAACAAGCGAAGGGTTTTTGTTGTGGGTTTTGCTGGGTTGTTTAGCTCTATGTATAGTCTTCTTGCTTGAGCGCTTCTGTTGTATCTGTGTGAGCTATTCTTCTTATTGTCTCGTGCGCTTAACTGTTATTCGACTGAGACGGTTGTGGAGAGGTTACTCCACCGAGAATGAGAAGATTCTTATCCGGAGTTCCGGGACTTGATCCGCCGACGATCAAGGGATCGCCCACCTCACGGGAATGCCAAGGAGTAGGGGCAAGTTATCCCCGAACCTTGTAAACCCTCCGTGTTAGCGACTGGTTCATTTCTGTCTCTTTGTATTTCTATTTTTCTTTCTATGTTTGTTTCCGCTGCTAACCCTAATCGCAGAAAGTTCAAAGAGCCAAAAGATTTTAGTGTCTAGCTATTCACACCCCCCTCTCTAGCCATCCAAGGTCCAACAAGGGGTATCAGAGCCTGAGGATCTTGCCAACGGTTTAACATCCGAAGAGCAAAAGAAGAATGGCTATGAGGGAAGGTTTCAGCACCAACAGACCTCCATTTTTCGATGGAGCTGATTTCCAATATTGGAGATCATGAATGGAGTATTACTTGAAGACTAACATCGACATGTGGTTCTCAGTCAAGGAGGGTTTCTCCCCTCCAAAGGATGATGAGGGTAAAGAGCTCGAGTTCTCAAGGTGGTCGGCAAAGCAGATAAGAAAGGGGGAAGCTGATGCAAAGGCTGTGGTCACCCTGTAGTGTGGGATGACCAAGGAGCAGCTGATTAAAGTTGGTCCTTTCACCAGTGCTAAGGACCTATGGAACAAGCTCATTGAGCTTCAAGAAGGCACCCATGATTCAAGAATAGCAAAGAGGGATCTTTTCCTCAACCAACTTCAAAACCTCACCATGAAGGAGTCCGAAACAGTAAGTGAACTCCATGGTCGATTCAAAGAAATACTTAACGGTTTACATTCCATCGATGAGAAGGTCGAGAATCGCGACCTTGTAAGGTACGTACTAAAATCCTTTCCTAGGAATACGTTGTGGTCATCCATGGTGGATGCCTACAAGGTATCCAAGGATCTTTCCATTGTTAAATTAGAGGATTTATTTTGTGAAATGAAACTACATGAGATTGCTAACTAAAGCTCAAAGGAGAAGGGTATGACTTTTGTGGCAGGCGACAGAAGAAAGAAGAAGGAGAAGAAGAAAGAAAAGGAGGAGAAGAAGAACACACGTCACATGGCTTTCATGGCACTAGAGGTTTCAAATGAAGAAAGTAGTGATGAATCAAGGGACTCCTCAACCGCGGCTTCATCATCTTCGGATGATGAAGAGGTAATCTCTCCCGAGTTAGATAAGTGTTATAGAACCATTGCATGCTTAACTAGTTTGTTAAAGAAGTGTAAGGAAAAAGTGAAGTCCTTAAAAGTAGAAGTAGAGCAATTAAAATCCTCTAAGATTGAGGATATTGATGATTTGCATGTGGAAGTCCTAGAGGATGAGAACAAAGCCTTGAAGAGTGAAGTTGAGAAACTCAAGAGTCTTCTTGAGAAATTCTCAACTAGCTCCAAGACTTTGGACATGATCCTAAACGCTCAAAGAGCGGGTTACAACAAGGCCGGTATAAGTTACCGACCTAAAGAACCAACCTTTGTTTCATTGATGTCTAGAACCCATGTTAGATCATCAAAGGTTTCTAGGGTTCAAAAGAAAATGACTAAGGCATGAGTGCCAAAATCCTTCATTGAAGGTTCTTTAGGGCCCAAGGTGTGGGTACCTAAATTATCTATATTTAGAATTGTATAGGCATTCGTTGAGGGGGAGCATCTATCAACATGGTTGTTCGTAATAGGTGCTCCAAACACAAGGCTGAGAATATACTCATGAATGCAGTAGTTTATAGAATTTCACTTAGGCGGTAGAAAAATTGTTTATACCACATATGACAGTGTATCCATGCACAAAGATGGCTTTCAAAATGAATCAACAAGTTTTGGAGAGAAAAATCATTACATGGATGGTTTAGGTTGACATATAACTTGTTCTTACTATGAATTGCTTAGTATGATTAGTTTTATATATATTGTGTGTCTTACAACGAAAATCCAAAAAATGATTTATCAGATTAAAATGACAATATGGTACCTACATCACATTCAGGGTGATTTAAAGATCTCAGTCATGTACTTGATAAATAGCGAATGCTTTTCCAATGACCTTGATGGCTTTCTACAATCAAAATGATAATAAAAAAGCACCATCAGATCCATCTTTTTAATTTAGATAATTAAAAAGTCATTCAAGTATTTTTCAGTGGTCTTCTATTGGTTGAAACAGCAATATGAGATACATGGTGCTCCCAGGACCCATTTATTCTCTTCTTGATTTTTAACAACCGAAACCTGAACGATTATTTTAAAGAACCGTTAAGTTTGTTTGAAGAACATTAATGATGTCATAGTGGTCCCGTTGGCAATATATAACAACTATTATAGTTATTGAACTCTTCGGGCTTTCCCTGATATGCTGTGTTTTTTTTTGTTAAGGGATTCCCTGAACTGTCAATTGTCAATGCAGTCTGATATTAGGGTTTTAGAAATCATCTGAAATCTGATCGGTCCACAGACTGATTAGGTTTCATCCTGAACAGTCAAGGGGACCGTGTTGGGACCGGGTGCACGTTAACATGGATGCGGGTTCGTAATTTTAAAATTTAATTACGTGCAGCGGAAGATTTAGCATAAATAATTTCTCAAATTATTTAACCACACATCTAGCATGCAACCTTATGTTGTGTGGACATGATCATATATTTAAAATTTTGCAGAAATGTAAACTAATTTACTTGTTACCTCCGTAACTCGAAGAAAGGGACGAGATCCAACCGTAGCGTCCCTTGGAAGCTCCGCCTCTATTCGCGTCCACGCCGAGTTTTCTTCGGGATGACTTCGCAAAGCCATGAGTTTCGTGCCGACAAAAACTACTAGATTCTCCAAAGGCACGACAAGAATACCAAGAGAGAGATAGGAAGACTAACCACCAAACGAAGAACGGAATCATAATTCCGAGAGGAAGGAAGGAGTTGCGCCCGCTTCTTCTTCTTCTTCGGCGGCTGCTTGGTGGATGAAGCTCATGGCAACAAGGGCTCCTCCTTTAGGGACGGCGGCACTAGAGGAGGGAGAGGGAGAGAAGGAGAGAGAGAGGGCTTATTTCTTGATCTCTTGGATTAAGAATCAAGCCTTGCCTTGGTTCCTTTATATAGTAGCCTCTCAACCGCCAAGTCTCCTTTTTATGGAATAAATTTTCATAAGAAATTTATCATATACAATTTTCTATGAATTATTCCATCATGCCAAGTTTTTATCATAATTTAATTTATAATAAAAACAACCATGTCTCCCTTTTTCTTTATGGAATAAAATTTCATAAGAAATTTATTATATAAATTTTTCTTATCATGAAAAATCAATTCATAATTGATTTTATAAAATAAAATAAACCATTCAAGTTTATTTTAATTTCCATGAAAATAATAAACCAAAACCTTGGTTTATAAAATTTATATTATCCATAATTTCATAAAACAAACCACGTTTGATTTATTTTATAACTTGAACCAAACAACTTGGTTCTCCCTTTTGATGAGGCCGGCCAAACAAAGAGGGTGGGGACCCTCTTTGGCCGGCCAAACTCAAGCCAAGACCACATGAATTAAACTCATTTAATTCGTCCAATAAGTCTTCAAAAGACTTAGTCATTTTATGCTTCCGATGCGTCTCTGAAAAATTCAGATTCGACTTATCTCTCTTGATCGGAAAATTCAATTTTCAACTCATTTTAAATCCCTCGGATTACTCGTAGTGCGTGTGACTAAATAGGCTTTCTATTTATGTTGGCCGTCTATAATTCATCAATTATAGAACGATCATGAGTGGCACCTAGTAGTACATCATGATCCCCAATTAATCGAAAGATCAACGGTTGACCTCGGAATTTATTCTGAAACCCTTCAGCAGCTCTAATGAATCGTGCCTCATTCCCTTCACCATCTTATACCCACTTGGTTCAGAACATGGTCTGTGTGTGTCAGTCCCCACTAGGCTGACTACGTCACACCTAGCCCAAGCAATGTCTTTCTCGTCCAACGGATTCTAATTACTCTCATGTATCTGAGATATTCATACTCTGATCATGTGATGCTCTGCCCAGAGGCTTCAAGTAATAATTCGACGATAGGCCTTGGGTATACATCTCCTCGTAAGGAGTGGTGAATCCTTTGTAGGCTGTTCAAACATCTTCGGGCACTTCGGCTTATACCCAATCATCCTGGGTCCACACCTCCTTGGAGATGCTTGCTTAAGAAGTCAAAGTATAAGTCTTCATGACCAAGATGACTTGAACACCGCAAGTCAAAGGAACATCGCACTTAAGCTGCAGTAAGAACTTCATTGACATATCTATATGTAGATTACCATATGAAGTTTTACAGCCAGTCACTCCAATGAACTAGTTCCCTTAACTAGCATTCATGTTTATCTCCGGACATCCCAATGTCACCAGCCAGTGAGAATCAGCTGATTAGAGAATAACCCATGCTAGTCTCAACAGAATTGATAATGTCCGTATTTATCAATTCATCGACTAGGGACAATTTCAATACTTCACAATTGCACATGTAGAGATAATCACTAGTTGTGAATTCATCACAAATTCTCTCATGGTGTGAATTGTATTGCGGACATTCAGTGAATGAGTTTAAGATCTCAAACAAATACACAAACATGTACACTCAAATAGTGAATATTCATTTATTAAAATAAATGATTACAATCATAAGGCGATTGCCTTACGACACTTCTCTCATATTACTAACAAACTCCCACTTGGCCTAATGCCAATCGCTACAGTATCCAATACCACAGGCTCTAACATGACCCTAAAACTTACTTTGATGCAAGGCCTTAGTTAAAGGATCCGCTAAATTCCTTTCAGTGGGAATTTTCTCAATTTGTATATCATTCCTACTTATTATCTCTCTCATCAGATGATAGCGGCGAAGCACATGTTTGGATCGCTGATGAGACCTTGGTTCCTTTGCTTGTGCAATAGCTCCATTGTTGTCGCAGTAAACCGATATTGCTTCATCAATGGTTGGAACCACACCAAGTTCCGAGACAAACTTCTTGATCCAGACTGCTTCCTTTGCTTGTGCAATAGCTCCATCTTGTGAATTGTACTGCTTCTTTGCTTGTGCAATATATTTCTCAATATATTCCGCTTCCGTGGTAGAATCCACTACGGTGTCTTGTTTGGAACTCTTCCAACTTATTGCGCCTCCATTTAAAATAAATACGTATCCGGACTGAGATTTGGAGTCATGCTTATCTGTCTGGAAACTGGCATCTGTATACCCACATATTATCATATCTCCTTCTCCATATATTAGGAACACTTCCTTAGTTCTTCTTAAGTACTTAAGGATTGTCTTGACAGCCGCCCAATGATCCATTCCTGGATCGGATTGGTATCTGCTTGTGACGCTCAAAGCATACGATACATCGGGCCTAGTACATAACATAACATACATGATAGATCTTATCGCGGATGCATAAGGAATCTTATTCATGCAAATCCTCTCGTCTTCTGTGCGTGGACACATAGACTTTGAAAGGTTGATCCCATGCCTGATGGGAAGGTAACCTTTCTTGGATTCCGACATGCTAAACCTTTTTAGCACTCGGTCTATATATGTTGTAACGACCCAGCCCCTTGGCCCCTTGGGCGGCCCAACTGGCGGCCCACTTGGCGGCCCTCGGCCCCTTGGGCGGCCAAATCTCATTTGGTGGCCCCTTTGGCGACCTCTTTGGGCGGTCGTTACTCACAAGTACTTCCCACCCCTGGCTAGTGGATTTTTGCCTTCCTCAGGATTCGAACTCTAGACCTCCAGGATAAGTACTAGAGTTTATGAATCCTGATACCAATTGAGCTACAGCTCACCCCTCTTTCCAGGTTAGATGGATTCTGGTATGTATCTACCTCAGTATTTTCAGTTCCAGTCTTTCCCACTTGTTGATATGAGACTGTATTAGCGGAACTCTTGTTGTTAGTATAACTTTCTATGCATATCTGTTGGGTATTCGCTGAGTTATGGACTCACCCCGTTGCCATACATTTTATTTCAGGTTGATGCCTGCCAGGAGATCCCTAGCAGCCAGTCCCCAGCTCCAGAGGAGCTATGCTTGGTTTCATTTTACGTTGCTTTGCTTATGGACCCTGTAGTATTTCCTATGCTTCCGTTACTATGTTTTTGGAACATGTATTCATGTTTTATTCGATGGTATTGTACTTTTGAGTCCTATGTTGGACTTCGTGGGATTTCGGCTTTGTTCCTGCCCCCTGGCAGCTCAGGTGAGTTCGTATTTTGGTTTTACGACGGTTATAGTTATATACCTGTTATTTCTGCATAGAATTGAGGCCTGAGGCCATTTAACTGCGTGGTTGTGCAAATATATATATTGTGTGTGGTTTGTATCTTGTGTGTGTATGTAAATTGTCCGCCGGACAGGGGAGGTGCTGTCCGATTTTCTATTGGATTAGCAGCTCCTGGGTCTCGGGGCGTGACAATTTATTTTTGGTATCAGGATTCATAAACTTTAGCACTTAGCCTGGAGGTCTAGAGTTCGAATCCTGGGAAAGGCAAAAACCCACTGCCAGGGGTGGGAAGACCGTAGGGTCGCCGGCCTACAGCTCAATTGGTATCAGGATTTATAAACTTTAGTACTTTGCCTGGAGGTCTAGAGTTCGAATCCTGAGGAAGGCAAAAATCCACTGGCCAGGGGTGTAAAGTACTTGTGAGTAACGGCACGGCCAATGGTCGTCGGTTGACGACATAAGGGGTCGCCAAATGGGTCGCCAAATGGGCCGCCAGTTGGGCCGCCCAAGGGGCCGAGGGGCCGGGTCGTTACATATGTAGACTGCGAAAGACCAAGCAACCGTTTTGATCTATCTCTATAGATTCTAATCCCAAGGATATAGGTTGCTTCTCCCAGGTCTTTCATGGAGAAAGTTTTGGACAACCAAATTTTAACCGACTGTAAGGCTGATATATCGTTTCCTATAAGTAATATGTCATCGACATATAATACTAGGAATACGACTGCACTCCCACTAACCTTCTTGTACACACAAGGTTCGTCGGGATTTTGTGAGAAATCAAACTCTTTGATTGTCTCATCAAAACGGATGTTCCAGCTCCTGGATGCTTGCTTCAGTCCATATATGGATCGTCGAAGTTTGCATATTTTGGTTTTATCAACCGATGTGGAACCTTAAGGTTGTATCATGTATACATCCTCAAGTAGGTTTCCATTAAGGAAAGCTGTTTTCACATCCATTTGCCATATCTCATAATCATAATGAGCTGCTATGGCCAGGAGCATCCGAATGGATTTAAGCATAGCTACTGGCGAATAGGTTTCGTCATAATCAATTCCTTGTTTCTGACGATATCCTTTTGCCACTAGTCTAGCCTTAAAGGTAACAACATTACCTTCCATGTCGATTTTCTTCTTGAAAATCCACTTGCACCCTATGGGCTTAATCCCTTCAGGTGGGTTAACCAAGTCCCATACTTGATTTTCATACATGGAATCCATTTCCGACTTCATGGCTTCAAGTCATTTGTCCCTTTCTGAACTTTTCAGAACATCATCATAACTGATAGGTTTGTCATCACTAATGAGTAACACGTCGTTCGATTCACTTACGAGAAATCCGTATCTCTCTGGAATATTGCGTGTCCTATCAGATCTACGAAGAAGCGGTGTTGTTTTAGGTTCAACTGATAGCTCATCATTATGAGTTATTGGTTGTGGGTTTAGACTAGATGTCTCTGTAATGTCTATTGGATTTTCTTGAACTTCTTCAAGTTCAATACTACTCCCACTGTTTTCTTGTAAAACAAATTCTTTTTCCAGAAATACAGCATTCCTTGAAACAAACACCTTTTATTCCAAGGAATGATAGAATTGGTAACCCTTTGTTTCCTTAGGGTATCCAATAAATATGCATTTATCAGACTTAGCATCCAATTTGTCTGATACAGTCTGCTTCACATAAGCAGGACAACCTCATATCTTAAGGTGAGTTAAGTGAGGTTTCTTACTATTCCACGTCTCATATGGAGTAGTAGAGATTACCTTGGTCGGGACTCTGTTTAGCAAGTAAACAGCTGTCTTGAGCGCATAGCCCCAAAAGGATTTTGGAAGAGTTGCATGATTCATCATTGATCTAACCATGTCCATCAAGGTTCGGTTACGCCTCTCAGATACACCATTATGCTGCGGTGTATACGGCGGAGTCCATTGAGACAATATCCCATTGTTCCTAAGATAATCTTGAAACTCTTGACTTAAGTATTCACCACCCCGATCGGATCGAAGTATCTTAATACTTTTGCCAAGATGTTTCTCTACTTCATTTCTGAACTCTTTGAATTTCTCAAAAGTTTCAGATTTGTGTTTCATCAAGAACACATACCCGAATCGTGAGTGATCATCGATAAAGGTAATAAAGTAGCTATAGCCTCTTTGTGCAAGAGTTGACATTAGTCCACATACATCAGTATGTATTAGACCAAGCAATTCTCCCACTGGATTACCTTTTCCGGAAAAGGGTAATTTGGCCATCTTGCCTTTTAAGCATGATTCACATGTATCAAATGAACCGGGTTCAAATGATTCCAGAATTCCACATCGGTGTAATTTGGTCATGCGTTTCTTACTTATATGGTCAAGACGACAATGCCATGTATAGGAGTCTATTTGATTATCTATTCGAGTACGTTTGTTGCTAACTTCGATATTGAAAATGTCACCGGATAAATCTAACGTGTAGATACCATTGCACAAAGTTCCGGTCCCATAAAGAACACCATTTAGAGTTATGTAACAACAATTGTTACTAAAAGTTAAATGATAACCCTTTTCATTCAAGCATGAAATAGATACAATGTTCTTTATTAACGAAGGAACAAAATAACAATTATCCAACTCTAAGACAAGTCCAATAGGGAGCTTTAGCAAATATGTTCCGATGGCAACATCAGCAATCTTTGCTCCATTTCCAACTCGCAGATTCGCTTCTCCCTTGACGAGTCTTCTTCTATTCCTTAGCCCCTGTATGTCATTGCATATATGTGAGTTACACCCAGTATCAAGTAACCAGGCGGTTGAGGAAATAGAGTGACATTCAATAACGAAGATACCTGAAGAGGATGGGGCATCGGATGCCTTCTTCTTCAAGGACTCAAGATAAACCTTGCAGTTTCTTCGCCAGTGACCCGCCTTGCCACAGTGATGGCAAGTGCCTTTTGGGGTCTTTTCAGTCTTTTTGGCCTTTTTCTTCTTTCCCTTATTATGTTCTTTGGCCTTCCTCTTAGAGCCTTTCTTCGAGGAACCAACTAACAATACCGTCTTCTGATCCTGCTTCATAGAAGGCTCTATAGTCTTCAGCAGGTTGAGCAACTCAGGAATGGTAGACTCCAGCTTGTTCATCCGATAGTTCATCACAAATTGTGAATAACTTTTGGGCAAACAATGCAGAATTAAGTCAATATATAGTTCATGATCCATTGCAAAACCGAGTGTGCCCAGTCGCTCAATGTACCCCAACATCTTCAACACAAACTGTGAGACAGAAGTGTCTTCCTGCATCTTAGAGGTGAAGAGGAGTCTGGAGACCTCAAACCTTTCAGATCTCGCCTGCTCGTCAAATAACACATGAAGATGGAAGATGATGGTATAAGCATCCATATGCTCATGCTGCTTTTGCAGCTCAGGTACCATGGCGGCTAGCATGATGCAACTCGCAAGTTCAGAATCGGTCACATGTTTCTGATAGGCCACTAACTGGTCTGGAGTTGCATCTTCTGGAGTACGGTTGGGAAGTTGATCTTCAAGGACATAAGCAAGCTTTTCTGCCTTGAGGACTATCCTCAGGTTTCGAAGCCAGTCCATGAAGTTTGGCCCAGTCAGCTTATTGGTGTCCAAAATGGAACGCAAATTCAGAGAAGACATGATCAAGTGATTATCCTAGAAATACAAATTGAGCTTATGTGAGAAGAATGATAAAGAATGCATCAATATACATTAATTAAATCCTATTTATTTTTCGAATTGAATAACCCTTTTTATCAATTCGGGAGATCGTAGGAACATCTCCAAATAGGTTGATATCCAACCATAGATAAGAACAACCATGGCTGTGGCCATCAAGTTATTCTTAGCTATGAAGGTAGGTAATTATACCGATTACATATCACATATATGTAACTATCACTTTATGCTATCAACTAATTGAATGTTTGCATAAATCATTGGGTTGTTAACTCATTAACAAGTATGTAACAATATACATAGCACTCAACTGCACCTCTCTTTACATCGACCTTGGCTGTGGCACAACAAATCGATGCTCCAAGCTTAAGGCTGACCCATTAATCAAGAAATAGTTTTAATATGGTTGGAGCTCATTCAACCGTTTAGTCAGGCTTGGATGTGTCGAACAACCAAAACTAAGTATTGACCTCTGACTCTAACTATATTAATCATAAACTAATTTCATGGTTTGAACATGTTGAGGTTCAAGCTGGGCATGGATGTGTCCATCAACCCAAACGAGAAACAAAACTCCGGTTCTAACCATATTAATGGAAGGTGTTGGCCTTAATATTTTGCAAGGGGTTTTGGGTCTCATCCTTTTCTTTCTAAGCACATTCATGACATATAATTATGTCATGTACTAACGATTTCCTTAATAAAGTATGTATGTGACTTAATTTATCAAGTCTCATTAATTGAATTAGGAACCGGATTTCCTGATTCTAATTTCATACTTTATTCAAGGAATTGCTTTGGGAAACAATTTCCTAAATTGTCATAATCAATTTCGGAAATAATATGTTTAAGACTTTGATTTCTCTAAATCAAATCTTATTAAATTAAGAGACAGATTCCCTTAATTCAACCACATTATTTTCATGAAAATCTTATTTAAGAAAACTCTATAGGAAATAATTTTCCTAATTAATTTTGGAGACAACAATATGTAAGAGCATCACCTCTTAAATCAAATAAGGAAATTATCATTTGAGAATCACCTCAAAATTTCCAAGATTTGATTACATATTTTATTTATGGATTTATTAATTACAACAAAATATTTTCTTTGGGTGGCTCCCCGAGGCTCAGATACCCAAAAAAAAGAAATTTGTTGTAAATCTAATTTGGTCCGCTCCCCGAGGCGTAACCAAATTAAACATGACAATTTTATTCAAAAAGGAAATTAAATTACAACAACTAACTTTAAATTAGACGGCTCCCCGAGGCTCAATCCAAAATAAAGAATTTTGTTAATAATTTAAAACCAATTCGAATTTAATTGTCAATTAATGATCCATAAATTTGTCTAGACTTTCTTGAAAGAAAGTGCCCAAAATTGTGAGATTTCATAATAGGTTTTCAGAATAATTGTAAGTTTCTGGTACAAAGAAGACTTACATATTTCCAAAATTGGAAAATTTCCAAAATAGGAAATTTCCAAAATTGAAAAGTTTCCAAAAATGGGAAGTTTTCACAATTATCATAAAATTTCAGAAACTAGGATATTTCAAAAGTTTGCGAAATTTCATGAGAATTTCCAAACTTTGAAATTCCTAAATCTAAAATTTATCATAATTGGAAAGTTTCTATAATTGGAAAATTTTCCAAAATTGAGATCATGACAAAGTTTTCCGCAAAACAATTATATGATTATGTCGAACACTAACCGGCTCTGATACCACTGTTGGGACCGGGTGCATATTAACATGGATGCGGGTTCGTAATTTTAAAATTTAATTACGTGCAGCGGAAGATTTAGCATAAATAATTTCTCAAATTATTTAACCACACATCTAGCATGCAACCTTATGTTGTGTGGACATGATCATATATTTAAAATTTTGCAGAAACATAAACTCATTTACTTGTTACCTCGCGTAACTCGAAGAAAGGGACGAGATCCAACCGTAGCGTCCCTTGGAAGCTCCGCCTCTATTCACGTCCACGCCGAGTTTTCTTCGGGATGACTTCGCAAAGCCACGAGTTTCGTGCCGACAAAAACTACTAGATTCTCCAAAGGCACGACAAGAATACCAAGAGAGAGATAGGAAGACAAACCACCAAACGAAGAACGGAATCACAATTCCGGGAGGAAGGAAGGAGTTGCGCCCGCTTCTTCTTCTTCTTCGGCGGCTGCTTGGTGGATGAAGCTCATGGCAACAAGGGCTCCTCCTTTAGGGCCGGCGGCACTAGAGGAGGGAGAGGGAGAGAAGGAGAGAGAGGGCTTATTTCTTGATCTCTTGGATTAAGAATCAAGCCTTGCCTTGGTTCCTTTATATAGTAGCCTCTCAACCGCCAAATCTCCTTTTTATGGAATAAATTTTCATAAGAAATTTATCATATAAATTTTTCTATGAATTATTCCATCATGCCAAGTTTTTATCATAATTTAATTTATAATAAAAACAACCATGTCTTCCTTTTTCTTTATGGAATAAAATTTCATAAGAAATTTATTATATAAATTTTTCTTATCATGGAAAATCAATTCATAATTGATTTTATAAAATAAAATAAGCCATTCAAGTTTATTTTAATTTCCATGAAAATAATAAACCAAAACCTTGGTTTATAAAATTTATATTATCCATAATTTCATAAAACAAACCACGCTTGATTTATTTTATAACTTGAACCAAACAAATTGGTTCTCCCTTTTGATGTGGCCGGCCAAACAAAGAGGGTGGGGACCCTCTTTGGCCGGCCAAACTCAAGCCAAGACCACATGAATTAAACTCATTTAATTCGTCCAATAAGTTTTCAAAAGACTTAGTCATTTTATGCTTCCGATGCGTCTCTGAAAAATTCAGATTCGACTTATCTCTCTTGATCGGAAAATCTAATTTTCAACTCGTTTTAAATCCCTTGGATTACTCGTAGTGCATGTGACTAAATAGGCTTTCGATTTATGTTGGTCGTCTATAATTCATCAATTATAGAACGATCATGAGTGGCACCTAGTAGTACATCATGATCCCCAATTAATCGAAAGATCAACGGTTGACCTCGGAATTTATTCTGAAACCCTTCAGCAGCTCTAATGAATCGTGCCTCATTCCCTTCACCATCTTATACCCACTTGGTTCAGGACATGGTCTATGTGTATCAGTCCCCACTAGGCTGACTACGTCACACCCAGCCCAAGCAATGTCTTTCTCGTCCAACGGATTCTAATTACTCTCATGTATCTGAGATATTCATACTCTGATCATGTGATGCTCTGGCCAGAGACTTTGAGTAATAATCCGACGATAGGCCTTGGGTATACATCTCCTCGCAAGGAGTGATGAATCCTTTATAGGTTGTTCAAACATCTTCGGGCACTTCGGCTTATACCCAATCATCCTGGGTCCACACCTCCTTGGAGATGCTTGCTTAAGATGTCAAAGTATAAGTCTTCATGACCAAGATGACTTGAACACCGCAAGTCAAAGGAACATCGCACTTAAGCTGCAGTAAGAACTTCATTGACATATCTATATGTAGATTACCATATGAAGTTTTACAGCCAGTCACTCCAATGAACTAGTTCCCTTAACTAGCATTCATGTTTATCTCCGGACATCCCAATGTCACCAGCCAGTGAGAATCAGCTGATTAGAGAATAACACATGCTAGTCTCAACAGAATTGATAGTGTCCGTATTTATCAATTCATCGACTAGGGACAATTTCAATACTTCACAATTGCACATGTAGAGATAATCACTAGTTGTGAATTCATCACAAATTCTCTCATGCTGTGAATTATATTGGGGACATTCAGTGAATGAGTTTAAGATCTCAATCAAATACACAAACATGTACACTCAAATAGTGAATATTCATTTATTAAAATAAATGATTACATTCATAAGGCGATTGCCTTAGGACATTTCTCTCATATTACTAACAGACCGATCAGAGCTCTCTCTGATCGATCAGGGCTCTCTCTGATCAGGGCTCTCTCTGATCGATTCACAGACGGATGAGCTCTGACTTATTAATTGACATTGTCTTTTGACTATTAATTGGCATGGTCTTTTGATTCCTTATTTGACATATGATGCATATACATTGTTGTCATGATACATTTATGGTATATGCCTCTCATTTGCACTTCAAAAATTACCTTTCATTATTTTGGGATTGGGGAGAGACCCTTGTTTAAGGGGGAGTTATGTTAAACTTAACAACCAGACCCTTTTCGATGATTGACAAAGGGGGAGAGAATTGTTGATTAAGTTTAGGTTTTATTGGGGTTGTTACAAATTTAATTATTGTAGGGGGAGGACTTTGATCCCCTTGCGATAATGGAAATTTAACTTCATTTGACGTCTAATACCTAAACTTAAAATCAAGTTGTCAAACAATAAAAAGGGGGAGATTATTGATGCAGTCTGACCTGATTGTTATTTTGGTATTGACACTGATTTAAGTTTAGGTGAGTAAGATAAGTTCGGCTTAAGTCCTGGTCGGGGACTGGGCACGAAACCCCGGTGAGTGAAGCCGGGTCCCGGTGAGTGAAGTCGGGTGATGGAAACCCCGGTGAGTGAAGTCGGGTCCTGGTGAGTAAAGCCGGGTGACGGAAACCCCGGTGAGTGAAGCCGGGTCCTAGCGAGTGAAGCTAGGTGGAAGAAAATCCCGGTGAGTGAAGCCGGGTCCTAGCGAGTGAAGCTAGGTAAAGAAAATCCCGGTGAGTGAAGCCGGATGACGAAAATCCCGGTGAGTGAAGCCAAGTCCTAGCAAGTGAAGCTGGGTGAAGGAAATCCCGGTGAGTGAAGCCGGGTCCTAGCGAGTGAAGCTAGGTGAAGGAAATCCTGGTGAGTGAAGCCGGGTCCAAGCAAGTGAAGCTAGGTGACATAAACCCCGGTGAGTGAAGCCAGGTCCTAGTGAGTGAAGCTACGTAGAACAAAATCCTGGTGAGTGAAGCTGGGCATGAAGTCTTGGTCCAGGGGACTGAGCATGAGTTAGCCAAGTGACTGGATCGGTCTGGAGTCCGATCAGGAGTTGGCACGAGCTCCCTTGTTAATAGATCGGTCTGGTGACCGATCCAGGGAGTCTGATCGGTCTGGTGAATGATCAGAAAGAGAACAGAAACGTTTTGTGTGGTTTCTGATCGTTCTGGTGAACGATCAGAAAGAGAGATCAGAAGCTTTCTGGAGAAAACCCTGATCGGTCAAAGGGACCGATCAGGGTCCTCCTAGACCGATCAGGAGAGCTCCTGATCGGTCCAGAGGTGACCTGATCAGTCACTATGACCGATCAGGGCACAACCTGATCGGTCAGGTGACCGATCAGGTCAAGGAACCTGCAGGTTGTGCCTTGAGATCCCATTCAGCTGGTGGATCGGTCTGGTGACCGATCCCCAATCCCTGATCGGTCAGGGTGACTGATCAGATCCTTGCTGGATCGATCAGGAGGTGACCTGATAGATCAGGGTCTTCACTGATCGGTCAGGGTGACCGATCAGTGTCTGATAACTTTAATTTGAATCGTTGTCAGATGTCTGATTTCGCTCTAAATCCTTCTGATACCTGTTGATTTGCTTTTGATTTGCTGTGCTAATCCTCTGATGAGTATGCAGGTGATACAGGGATGACACAAACCAAGAAGGAGGGTCAATGGGCGACTTTCGCTTTGGTCAGTTTTGTTTGTTTTCCATTCGCAGGATTCAACGGCTTCTGGCGCAGGCTGGCAACTATCTGGCAAAGCTGGCGACTGACTTGAGGCTCGGCTGAAGAGGTTTCAGTGGGTCAGTGATGACTGAGCTGATCAATGGATGCAGACGCGCCGGGTGAGCAGAGGCTTAAGAAGAAGCTAGCGAAGCAGAGGAGCAAGTAGAATAGACAGAAAACAAGCGAAGGGTTTTTGTTGTGGGTTTTACTGGGTTGTTTAGCTCTCTGTATAGTCTTCTTGCTTGAGCGCTTCTGTTGTATCTGTGTGAGTTATCCTTCTTGTTCTCTTGTGCACTTAACTGTTATTCGACTGAGTCGGTTGTGGAGAGGTTACTCCACCGAGAAGGAGATGATTCTTATCCGGAGTTCCGGGGCTTGATCTGCCGACGATCAAGGGATCGCCCACCTCACGGGCACGCCAAAGAGTAGGGGCAAGTTATCCCCGAACCTTGTAAACCCTCCGTGTTAGCGACTGGTTCAATTCTGTCTCTCTGTATTTCTATTTTTCTTTCTGTGTTTGTTTCCGCTGCTAACCCTAATCGCAGAAAGTTCAAAGAGCCAAAAGATTTTAGTGTCTGGCTATTCACCCCCCTCCCTCTCTAGCCATCCAAGGTCCAACAATACCTAACTTAAACATATTGCCACACATCAAAAAGGGAGAGATTGTTGGTGCAATCAACCTAAGTGTGATCGGGTAGATCATGGATTTTGATGTGTGTATCAATATGATTAAGTTAGGGTTTCATGTTGTTCTAATATGTGTATGTGAGTGTGCAGGTTTGCAGGACATACATAGACTTAGTTGGACGTCTTCGAGTCCGGTGAAGGATGGCATGGGGAGATGAGTCGTGGGCTTGCATGCATCTGAGGGACAGTGGACAAAGCAGGGACGATGAGCCGAGGAAAGCACACTTCGAGGCATACGTGAAGGGTGGCATGGGGAGACGAGCCTTGGGCTTGCATGCATCCGAGGGACGAGAGCCAAAGTCAAAGAAGGCAACAGGTAGAGGCTACTGGAAGCAGGAACGATGAGCCGAGGGAAGCGCACTTCGAGGCATACACGAAGGATGGCATGGGATACATGCTGTGGGCTTGCATGCATCCGAGGGATGAGATCCAAAGTCGAAGAAGGCTTGAAGGCAACAGGTCAAGGTTGCTGGATGAAGAGTCAGCTAAGTTGTGAGGATTCGAGTGCTGAGAGAATTATATTCGGGAAGGGAAACCTTAGGTAGTAATTGACTGATGCATGGATCAGTCGACTGATGAAGAGTACAGAAAGATCAGTCGACTGATCCTATGATCAGTCGACTTATGCTGACTGGAATTCGGAGCGTTAGGCTGTGATATTGGAATTCAAGTGGACCAGTCGACTGGTGTTAGCATCAGTCGACTGGTAACGATCAGAGCAGTATCAAACACTATTTAAGAGAGCTAGTTTTTGGTTGTTTCTTCTTGGCGAAACAAGTTTGGGTAAGGCCTGTTAGTAGCCTAAATGTGCTCAGAAGTTGTCAAGGTATTGTGGCGAGGTTTCTCCACCCACAAGGAGCGACAAGAGCTAGCCAGAGGTGTTTCGGGGAGTCATCCATCGAAGGATCGGGATCGTCCACCTTACGGACAGCCGTGGAGCAGGAGCTTTATCTCCGAACCACGTAAATGGTTTGTGTTAGCCATTGTTTTAGTTTATTCTTTTAGTTTTACGCTTGCGCACGCTAACATTGTAGGAAGGAAAGTCAAAAAGTAGCTATTCACCCCTCTCTAGCTAAACGATAAGGTCCTAATAAGTACTAGAACAGGTACAGACACCAGTCGCTGCTTCAGTTCCTGAAAGCTGGTCTCGCAGGCCTCGGTCCAAAAAAACTTCACGTCCTTTCTGATCAAGCGTGTCAATGGTGCAGCAATACTAGAAAAACCCTCGACGAAGCATCGGTAATAGCCAGCCAAGCCCAGAAAACTGCACACCTCGTGAACTGACTTGGGCTGCTCCCAACCGGTGACAACCTCAATCTTCTGGGGGTCGACAGAAATGCCTCTGTTGGAAACAACATGACCGAGAAAACCCACAAAAGATAACCATAAAGTACACTTGTTGTACTTCGCATACAATTGCTCTTGCCGAAGCGTCTCCAAAACGATGCGAAGGTGATGAGCGTGCTCCTCTGAGGAATGAGAATATATCAGGATGTCATCGATGAATACAATGACAAACCGATCCATGTAGTCTAGGAATACCTGGTTCAAGAGATCCATGAACACTGCAAGCGCGTTGGTGAGCCCAAATGACATCACCAAAAACACATAATGCCCGTATTGGGTACGAAAAGTTATCTTCTGAATTTTTGAATCTCTGACCCTCGGCTGATGATAACCTGATCGCAAATCTATCTTCGAATACACTGATGTATCCCTCAGCTGATCAAACAGATCCTCAATCTGTGGCAAGGGGTACATGTTCTTAACTGTGACTGTATTCAGCTGCCGCGATAATCGATACAAAGTCTCATGGAGCCATCTTTCTTCTTCACAAATAATACCGGAGAGCCCCATGGAGATACGCTGGGTCAGATGAAACCCCTGTCCAATAACTCATGGAGCTGAACCTTCAGCTCATCCAGCTCCTTTGGTGTCATCCGATACGGAGCCTTTGATGCCGGCGCTGTCCCCGGAATCAACTCAATAGAAAATTCCACTTGCCTCCTGGGTGGCAACCCTGGTAACTCATCTGGGAAGACGTCAGGGAACTCTCGGACCACAGGAACATCTGAGATCTGAGGACTACTACTGACATCCGTACTGACCAATGAAATCAGAAATCCCCGGCATCCTTGTGATATAATCCTCTGCGCCTGAAGTGCGGTGATGACCGATATGCCCTCATCCCTGATGCCAAGGAAATCCCACGAGGGTTGGCCCAGACGTCGGAAAGTGACCACCCTCGAATATCAATCAACGGTGGCATGGGAAGCTGTCAGCCAATCCATGCCTAGGATGATATCGAACTCGATTATATCCAATACGGAGAGATCCACGGTAAGGATTACCTTATCAAAATCCAGAGGACACCCCTTGGCCTCCTGGGTGACCCCCAATACCTCTCCGGAAGGTAGGGACACAGACAAAGGTTGTGCCCTAATCGTCGGTAACCTACAGACTTTGCTCAACAATAGCCGTGATATAAACGAATATGTACTGCCAGTATCAATAAGTAACTCTGCAGAATGTGCATAAAGAAAAATGGTACCTCAGAAAACAGATCCATCCGCCCGCTGAGCCTCCTCTCGGGTGAGTGTGTACACCTGACCCGTCTCAGGTGGAGGTGGGGGTAAGGCAAGTACCGGTGGAGGCTGTGGTGCAGAACCTCCGGACGACTGATGAGGTAAATACACCACAGGCTGATGTCCGGTATAAGGCTGTTGCTGCGGCTACACAACGGTGTGTTGTGGGACCGCTGATGGATAGGTGTGCTCGGGGCTCTGCTTGAACATATAATACACATGCACGGACGGAGGGGCAGTCGGCTGAGTCCGAGAAGAAGTCTGTGACCCCCGTTGCCCGCGCTGTGCTCGTGTCGGACCAGTATGCCTGCCCTGTGATGTGACTCCCGATGTTGTATCTTGTGCCTTCTGGGCACAATCGCGGCTCATATGTCCCGGCAACTGGCAGTAGTAGCACACTGCCTGCTCCAAGGTTCACTCTGACCTGTCATGGCTCCTGGAACCACACTGGGTGCATCATCGTCTAGTGGAGGTCTTCCGATCTTGCTGGGAAGACTGGGAGGAGTCTGTCATGGTACGTCCTGAGTTCTGAGGCCTGGATGTAGCCCCAGAACTATCCCAACCTGGCTGGCCGTGCCTTCCCCACTTTCGCGAGGTCTGCGTCTGCTGAGGCTGTGCTGCATCAGAGGCTGGCTACTTATCCTTCTTCTTGTTCCCGAACTGTTGGGTATTGCTTGGTGGGTTTCCTAAGCGGATACCTGGTTGATCCGAGAGACCTCTCTATGCCTACGGATTAAAAATTTAATCTGAATAGAGTGTCGTTTACCATCGACCGTCTCGTGCCGTATCGAACGATTCAAATTGCAACTTAGCCAATTACCAAAATTGGTCTTGCAATTTGCTCGACCGTTCGACCGCGGAAAAGGCGACGAGTTGATCGCCGGCTTTTGTGTTTATGGTTGGGGTCCAGTTAAATAATTATTGACTATGATACGCAATCAAAATAATTAAATAACAAACATAAAATGATGAGGCAAATAAGTAAGGCACAAAATAAGAACATAAGGAGCCAGGGAAGAATATACCTTCCGTTACCTTACGATCTTCTATCGTATGACCCTCCCCTCTTGGACGTCGTGTGGGCGATGATCTACCAAGATCCGTGGTCACCAAGTCGATTGCTTCTCCTTGCGCCAACCAATCCCTAACCAAAGGGATGCTGCCGGCCACTCCAAGAAGAAGGTAATCCAAACACAAATCCTATAACTCCTCTTTTCTCCACCGCCAGCACCTCATCTTCTTCTCCATAGCAACACGCGTTGTGTTTCTGCCTTGGAGAAATCTACAAACTGCAACTTTTCTGCTTTCTCCCGATAGAAAATTGCCAAGCAACCTTCTTACCAGAAAACAAGTTGCTGACTGCTTTCTCCATTGCACGCAATTACAAAATCTTTGGAGAAGAGAGGTGTGAGCAACCTTGGAGAAGAGATGTCGTGAGCATCTTGACTTCTCCACAACCCACAGTCGGCGGTGATCTACAAGATGTCGTATGCATCTTTCCTCCACAAGTCGGCACCGTGAGCAACTTTGATCTCTCCACATGTTGCCGCGAGCAACTTTTTTTTTCTCTCCACCATCTACCGTGAATCATTGGAGAAGGCCACCAATGTTCTTTTAGAAGGATTAATTTCAAGCAATTAATCGGAGAAAGGGCCGGATTAATTGCATGCGTTGCAATTAATTGGAGAAGAGCAAAATTGCATGCGTTGCAAATATTGCATGCGTTGCAAATATTGCAAGCGTTGCAATTAATTGGAGAAGAGCAAAATTGCTAATTAATTGGAGAAGCATCTGATTAATTGCATGCATTGCAATTAATCGGAGAAGAGAAATGTTTTCTTCCGTTCAGCACCGCAAAGTGAAACGAGAGGGGGAGCAGAGGAGAGAAGAGGCTAGGGTTTCTTTGTGATCTATTGGATTATTTTCATTAACTTGGTTTCATGCCACCATAGGGTATATATAGGGTTACGATAGGGACCATGAGGAGGAGTTGAATCTTGGCCTGCTAATGGACCCGGTCCATTAATGAGGATCCATTCCACTAAAGGGCCCTCATTGAATTACCTCACCAACCCCCATATTTACATATGGGCTCCACTTATTACAAGTCGTCCATCCCTCCGTGTTTAAGATTTCGAATGCCCGTTAATTAATTAAATTACTGACAATTTAAATTAATTAACTTCTGGATCCTTGACTAGTACCACTCGACCTTATCATCACGCCGGATCAAATCCACCTGCAGGGTTTAGCATGATGAACCTTTCGAGCTCATCAAGGGGGCATCATTAACCCGACTCACCAGGACACGGATTCCGTCAATAATCAACGGCACATCATATTATTAATATTATCTCCCAACTTACCGGGCCTATCGATCTAACAGAATAGGTCTCGCCCATTGATAAATTAAAGAAATAATAGTTAATAATATATGCCCGTTATTATATCGGGATTAAGGGACCGTACTCCATAATAAAGTCTGAGGTCCTATCCAATTATCGAGTCAGTACAAATTGGATAACCTCGTGTTTTGGTTCTGCTCAATGTACTCAAAGCACACTAGTGTAATCCTATGGTCAAGACCAACCACACCTAATTACACTACAACCATTCCGATGGGTTGTCCAATTCGATCTCGGTTGTGGGCCTCTATTTATACTAAGCAAGGAACTGATAACATGATCTTCCGTGTGACACCACACACCATGTTATCTACAATGCAAAGTAATTGGACTTCATGCATGTACTAATATAAACAGGCACCTAGTGAGGTTGTGATTCTCTTTTCAAAATAAAGATGTTCATATATATAAAAGAAGCATGTCTTTCAGTATACACATCTAACACGAACAACCTCTGCCGAGTCAACTTGATAATGAGGGCCCGCTCTAGCGCCCCTTGATATGAAGTAACGTCACAAGTGGACAGCTAAAGCTGAATGATCGAGGCCAACCCTTGGGTGAAGTGCATCATCCGCTCGGCGTCGTCCGCGACCAACTGAGGGCAGTACTCCGCCAGGCGGTTAAACTCCCCATCGTACTCTAACACCGTCCGATCCCCCTGCTGGAGATGTAGAAACTCCTGACGGTGGGCCATCTGATACGCGGCTGGGAGATATTTCTGTCGGAATGCCTCTCTAAAAATGTCCCATGTGATCGGCTGCTCGCCAAAGATGGTCTGCTAGGTCGTCCACCATGTCGTCGCCCGCTCTCGCATATGATAGGCCGCCAGCTCGGCCTTCTCCCAATCTGTGCAGGACATGTATCGGAACGTGTCCTCGAGGGTCTCCAGCCATGTCCGAGCAATGTCCGGGTCGGTCCCTCGGTGAAACAAAGTGAACCGACCCTTCACGGATGCAGCCAATGCTGGGAGATGTCTGTTCGCGACGTCCGGCCACAACCTCAGGGCATCTCTCTGGAGACTCCGCCTCTGCTCTGACAGTCGCAACTCCCGTAAGCTCCCGATTCAACCTACGTGGTGGTCGCCGAGGGCCACCACGGGGTCAGGGAGGGGTCAGCTTGATACAACGGGGCATACTTGTACGAATATGACCCAACATTATTATAGTTATTCTTGTAACTACTAACAAATCTTACCATTTCTTTCTGATCGCCTGGAGATGTCCCGTCGTCGCCATGTCCCAATCACGTCCATTGAGAAAATGACTCTAACATAAAATTCAAAAAATACCCACAAGACCACAAGGTATCTGAAGAACCTCGCTCTGATACCAAATAAATTGTCACGCCCCGAGGAGCTGTCCGTCCGATATTGACAGGGCTGCCACTCCCTCGACCTGGCGGACAATTCGTAAACCTAACCTCTACGACTTCCTCAGCCCGCTTGTATCGCAGCCTATAGGGCTAGAACAAGTATCTGAAATAAAAGAAATCAAAAACGACGACAAAAGTTGCATACCGGTATGACTTACGACAAAGCAAAATAAAATAAAGGCATCCATGGCACACAAAAGTACAACTATACTACCGTAAAAAGAGACGACACAACAGAGCACAAAATATAGCAGCTGAAATGAAAAGACAAAACGAACAAGGAAAAGGGGTACCAACATGTACCACTATCAAAATACAAAGACAACCTCGGAAATCGTCTCGAAGACACACGAACTGGGACAGGCTGTTGGGCAATCCAGACGATCATCCTAAAAAGTAAAAAAATAAGGCTAACGGGGTGAGTCCAAAGAATTCAGCGAATTTAGTCCAATATGAATAGAAAATTATACTAGCAGTAAGTCACCAATTAACATAGTACCGAAGATAAGTGCAATAAAAGGAAAAGAAGAACTGAACCATAAGAAGAAAGTACATACCTACCTGTGTCGATCCAAACCTAATAGCATGCATGTCAACCAAATGCAGCAAACACAACCAAATGCAGAGATGCAAAGTATGCTCATGATGCAACATGGGTCACCCCTGATGCCAGTAGGCCACCATCGCGCATCACGCGAAACCGAGGGGGTAGGGCTCTGACCAGGTCTCCCTCCACTCAGACGGTCACCGTCGCGCATCACGCGAAACCGAATGAGTAGGGTCTCAGACCGGAACGTACCTCACCCTAGGGAAAGATACGCTCCCTCATCCCTAACTATCTCCAAACAGAATAGGGGACCTGCTGCAGCGCCGTGGCCTATAATCCACAAACGAAGAGTGGAACTGGGACTACACGACAGGTCATGTGGCAAGTCTGATGACCCATCTCAACCACCAGGGAGTCAAAGGTCACCTACAAATGCCCCTACACCAGTAGCACGTCCGACGGCCCATCTCAACCTCCAGGGAGTCAAAGGTCGCCCACCTATGCTATATGCAATAATGATGCATGTCACTATCCCATGCATCATCCACTATCTATCCCTACTGTCATCTACATGATATGCAGTAGTCCAGATAATCGGTATCCACCATAACATAAACCCTAGCATAATTGGTATCCACACAAAAATAAAGAATAGTAAGCAGTAAAACTAACAAATACAGCTACCGTAAGGAGTACGAAAATAGAAGTATCAGTATCCCTACTGCTATCTATATCTAACTATGCATAAGAGGGGTTATATCTAATACAGATATAATCAAAAAGTACCTGCCTCGATATAAAGAAGTCCAAGCGACGAGAACCCCCCATCCAAAATAATAGTCACGACACAAGCAACCAAATATCCGAGTCAAAGAGTTGTAGCAAATAAGATTATCATTTAGCTATGATCTTATACAATACCTAGCTAAATGTACCATCCTATTTAATTAGGATTAATCCCAAATTACCGAAATTATTTAGTTAATCTCATTCCCATCCAAAAATCAATTTCCAAAACAGAAGTAGATCAACAACTCAAAACCTAAACTTGAAGACTAACCCTATCAACCAACTCTAATCAATTAAACCAAAGAGTACAAATCAAATTAACCCAAAGTACTCCCCACAATATTTCACAATAACAAATCCAAACGCCATGAGAAACAAGAATCGAACAGGAAAGGTAATCAACTTCCACAGCCTAAAGTTCCAAACGAAACCAAACATATACAACTTAGATGTATAAACAAACAGAACCATCAGCTGCTCACCCTCACCAACCTACGGCAAGTTCAAGAACATAACACGAACCAAGAAATGGAAGAAACTCATCCAACACAACACAGATCCAAAGAACCAATTCAAACAGAAAACCTGAATTCAACCAGATCTGATCGGAGGCAAAAATGAATTCAAAGTTCTTAACCCAGATCAGAATCCAAAATGAAATCCTATGCAAGAGCAAGAACACGAGATCAAAAACCAACAGTTTACCCACTGATCACACACATTGATTCAAGCTTCCAGAGACGATTCTGAACAAAAATGCATTCACGATTCTAATTCAACAAGCTGACCGAAATCTGATACCAGAGATCAAAGTTCTTACCTCAGATCGGTTCAATGCTCCTTCCTATCCCAGATTCGGTGATCCAACCCTTCCCAGTGAGTTCAAGAGCAAGAATTTCTTCCTCGCTCTCCCATCCCACTAGAACCAATAGCTAGCCACGAAAAGATCAAGGTCAACCCTAGGTTTGGCGATCACATCGCGGCTCCTATTAGAAACCCCCCGATCGACTAGAATCACAAGATCGAAGGAGAAGAGCATACCTAGCACTGGATCCCTTCCAAGCCTGGTCGAGTGTGAAGAACCGGGAGACACTCGGGAAAACTAGGGTTGTGGTCAGTGTCGGGATCGTCGTTTGGAAGAAGGAAACCTCGAGTCGTCGGAGAACGAAGAAAGGAAGGAAGCAGATATGGGAAATCACGCTCTGTGGAGATGCAGAAACTCCGGGAGGTGGCGACGGTGAGATCAGTGAAGAAGAAGAAGATGAAATGGAGAGAAGAGAAACGCGGGGTGTCGCGGCTGTGCTTTCGCGATCTGCCGCAAGGAGCGGAAATGGAGAGTAATTAAAGAATTGGCCTTTTGCGAATCCCTCTGAGTTCGGTTATTCCAACATGAGCCCTTATGTTTTGGGTAAACTTACCCTTTAGCCCCTCAAATCTCCATATTCTTACACTTTATTTTCACACTTTTGTTATTTTTGCATTTAGTTCATTAGACTGATATTTATCTTTTCAATAGACTTATGTATAGTCTGATGTATTGGTCTTTGAATTTAAATTTGAGTTTTAATTTGGATATGAGCTCTCTTTTAATTCTATCTTGCTTATCGATATTACCTGCGTGGTTGTGAAATTTATGTCGCTATTATGACGCCAGTCATGTGAGGTTGTGCTATATTTTGTGAGATGTTATGTATAAATGTTTCAGATTGTCCGCCATATAGGGAAGATGCTGCTCGATTTTCGAGGGAGCGTGAGCCTCTGAGGATGTGACACGACCTGCGTTCGTTGAATGCAGGATCGATCGGGGCAAAATTTATCCAAGTGAATAAACTTTATATAAATTACTGCATGGGCTTAAGTCCTATATAAAAAGGTTATGACTAAGAGCAAAATAGGATATAAAGCAAAAATTGTCTTCCACATTTGTTTCCCAAATCTTCCGTGTGTTCCCGCTCGGCAGATTACCCATGGTAGCAACCGGTGCTTAGTTGTGTATGTGGTCCTGCTGTTGTATCCTGGAAACAGACTTCCATCATAACCTTGAAGCACAGTCGGAGAAGGACAAATCTGTTTTAAGAAAACTGTGTTATGCAAGCCTCAGCAACTCGAGAGATCCAACCCAGGAGTCTCCAGCTCAAGAGTTTGTATTTAGACTCTAAAGTCAACACTCTGTAAGGCAACTCAGGTCTTTCAGGTCACTTAACAAATAAGTTGAAATTATTTTTATAATTTCAATTTAATATATTATCTCCGACAAATATCTCCTAAAAAATATCTAAAGAACAAGGAGAATGTTTGATCGATGAGATCCTTGCACTCTTGCACTTTGTGTAATGTTTCTCAATGACCACGAACTCTGCAAATTCCAACATTATCTGTTAGTTTCCACATAGATGCTTGACAGTAAAAGTTCATATGCAAAATAACAGAAAATGAGCGAGTATAAACCAACAGTTCATATGCAAATTCTCACTTGGACTGATGAAAGAATCGCATTGAACTGAGAATTAAGCGGCAACAGTTTGATGTGTGCCAATAACTTAACTGCAATCCAATAGAAGTCAAGAGTGTGGGAATTGAGCGACTTATATCTGTAAAAGATTCTCAATTAGCTCAGTTAAATATGATGAAAGACACTTGAGAAAAGAAAGACTCGCTAAGGGTTAAATACCGTGAGAAATAACTTTGATGATATGATGCTTGAAATTGTTGTGGGCAGAATGTTGACGGCAAAATAGAAATGTAGTGTAAGAGCATAGAGTAGCTCATTGAAATATAACTACGTTCTGTAAAATAATTCTGCAGATCTTACCAGTATTAAAACAGATGAAATGAACCGTTTCCAATACATAGTTGCTTCTGAATTGAAGAATCAGTAAACCAACAGGTGTTTTATATATAATTGTGGTCAATTGTCTTCGTTCCATGAAAGGCCATACATAGAACCCTAGAAGATGCTAACATCTTAGGTAAGTAAGCCAGTAGAGACATCGAAGAGAGAGAGAGAGAGAGAGAGAGAGAAATATCACACTACAAAAATAACTTGATATAGCGACGGACTTTTTTATTAGTCCGTCGCAAGTGGCGACGGATATATAGTCTCCGTCGCCAAAGTTGCGCGACAAGTCAAAATCTTGTCAATAGCGACGGACATGGTCAAAGTCCGTCGCTATTGCGACGGATAAAATAAAATATCCGTCGCTAGTTGTAAGCGACGGGTCAAACCGCCTCAATATAGCAACTGGTTTGGTCAACTCCGTCGCTAATCGGCGACGGACAAGTTAATCCGTGGCAATATTAATTAAAAAAACGCGACGGCCCCTTCCCCCGCGGCTACGCGAACCCTAGCGACCGAAGCTCTTCGATTCTTCTCCGGCAATTCTCCTCCGGCGAACCCTCCTCCGATCCCAGCTACGCGAGTTAAGCTCCATTTGCCGTATATTATCGTTTGTTTGTGCTAAGGCGGCGGCGGCGTCTTCTCCGGGCATCCACGGCACTTGGCACGGCGGTGCGCGGCCTCCCGCGGCCGCGCGCGGCCTCCCGCGGCCGCACGCGGCCCCCCGCGGCCTCCCGCGGCTCCCCGCGACCTAGTGAATGGCCTCCCGCGGTCTGGCGCGGTCTTGAATTTGCAAACGGCGCCTGCCGACGGTCGCGACCCTCTGCGGCTGGGCGCCGGCTGCTGCGGCCGCGCCACCTAGCGCGGCGCCTGCTGCGTTCGGCCGACGGCCCTACGTTCGGCCAACGGCCTTGCGACCAACCGGCGACCCTGCGGCCGGCCGGCGACCCCTGCCGCACATGTGTAATTAGGTAATTAGGTAATTAGGTAATTGAATGAATTTTTTTGATTAATTAATTCATTAATTAGAGTAATTAGTTCAATTAATTTGATTAATTCAATAATTAATCGTTAATTAATTATTGAAATTACCAATTAATGTTGTTAGATAATTTGTTAAACCATTTATTGTGTAATTAATTGATCAAATGTTTTAATTATTTTAGATAAATGTTTGATTAATTTGATTATTATGGTGATTAATTGTTTGATTAAGGAGACACAGGATCCTGAGCATCCCACAGAGTAGTAGGGATATTATAGTGGTATGATGAATTTTTCTCCTAATTTTTTTCAGCAACAATGTATTAAGTTATTATATCGATAATAACTTATTTTCTTATTACTTGAATTTATGTTTACAGATTCTGTATTATCAGAGTTGAATTCACATTTCTTTTCTTACTTGAAAGGTATGAATATTCGATATTATTCCTTTATTGTTTCGTATTTGTTAGTTTTCATTTACATATTTAATATTATATGTTAGTTATCTTATATTTGTTATTTTTCTTCTATTAGAGTTATCTTCTATAACATATGCTTACTTCATTTGTTATTTCTTATTGTTATTAATTCAGATTTCTTTCTGTATTGGATTGCTTTCTTATTGTTTTATCTTATATTGTGCAGGAATATCTTTCCTTTCCATCCATTATTCACTTTGATATTCATGTACGTAATAATTCTCTACTAAACTCTGAATTTTGATGTATATAGTTTTTTTATTTACTTTGACAAATGTTTACATCATATGGATACATATGTTTACTCTGTTACATTTGGATACATCATATGTTTGCAAGATTTTTGGATTGGATTAACTATTAGAAAGTTTAGATTATATCAGTTTACTCTTGTATCAAAGTTTCGATTGTAAAAATTTGGAAATTAAACTTTGGATTGAATAGTGGATTGAATGTATACATTTGGAAATGATTGTTTGGATTGTATTTGATTCGAAACAATAATTTGGATTGTTGTGAATGTTTGGATTGTTATGAATGGTTGGATTGTAATTGTGAATGTTTGGATTGTAATTGTAAATGTTTGGATTGTTCTGAATGTTTGGATGTTGAAATATAGATTTCTATTTGATATTTGTTTCAATATTTGTATATGTTATTGATGTATTGAGGGAAAGTGAAAAAAACAGATACTGTCTGTAAAAAATTTCCAGGTTTTGCGACGGATTTTTTTAAAAATCAGTCGCCAATAGCGACGGATTATTGACTATTCCGTCGCTATAACGATCGATTAGCGACGGATTTTGACCGAATCCGTCGCTGTTACGATATATTAGCGACGGACTTTGACCGTATCCGTCGCTATCTCATAGAGTTTGCGACGGATATTTGACCATCCGTCGCTACTATTTTGCCGGCCACGTAGGCCCGTTTTTTTGGTTTTTGCGACGGGGTTAAATAGCCGTCGCTAATATAGCGACGGAGATTTAAAATTCACCGTCGCTAACGAGCTGTGCGACGGGTTCTCAGCCGATGGCGGCAATTCCGTCGCTAATCCGTCGCTATTAGTGTTTTGCGACGGAATAGCGACGGATTTTCCATGTGTTTTTTGTAGTGTCAACATCAATCTCAGTTCGCCAGTCTATATATTATTCAGCAAGAAAAAGGAAGGAAATGCTGATGAAGATAAAAATTGGATGGTCAAAAGGAAGAGGGGTTTCCGGAGTGGATTCCTAACCATTGGTTTAAAGGACATTAAGAAAATGGCACAAAATCAACCATGTTTTATGGTCAATGTTGGGAACTAGGAAATAACATTTCTAGAGTTGATATAGTAAAGATGAGAACTAAAAATTCAAATTAAAAAGTAATCGGGTGTAGCTTCATAGATTATAAAAATAAATGAGAGAAAAAAAAATGACGTACAAAGTTGATAGTTGCATTTTATAGTAAGATGACTAAACTTGATTAGGAAGGATAGAGGAAGGATAGAGAAAACTCTTCTTCAAGATAATTAAAAAATGATTTAACAAGTTTGGGTAATTGACTAGGATGGACGTAACCAATCCCAAGTAGCTTGGACTTATGGTTTGTTATTGAATCTGGTCGCCAATTGACAAGTTGAACCAGACATAAACCATAAGAATCATAATCGAGTAAACAAGTAATACTAGAAGAGGAGTTGTGAAACTTCATATGAACAAAGAAGACAAAAGGAATATCCTTGTGAAACAATCTTTAGTATTCCATGAGAGTATATATAAGAAACTACATAAAAAAAACAAATATTTTAACTTGAGTCCCATAAAAAACTGAAGCTAGAACTTTCAAAGAACAGAAGGCTGGAATCATATTTGAAACACATTTTTAGTGAGTTTATCATGTAAGTCCACGATAATGCCTAATGACTGATGAAGAAACAGCATATTCATGAAACATCGGACCTGCTTGAGAATAGTATCAAGGTCATCTGCAGAATAGCATTGGTCAAGATGGAACAGTTTGCTGCTGGTGAATCCTCTGATTGGTTCTTGGTCACCTCTGAACAATAAGTATGGTTGAGATTCTCCCCAACATATATCTTCATATAAAAAATGTAGCCTCCGGCCCCGGCTTCTGTTGCCATACCTATATCAGCTACAATGCAACCAAAGAAAATATGAAAAGTTAGACTTACTGGGAAAGGCTTTCAAGAGTGAAAATTTTTGATAGAAAAGTAGGCAAAAAAAGATCAGCTACATGACCTGATCCTGGGCCAGCCTACGTGTAACCTAGCCCGGCAGCCTGGCGCTTAGGCGGAAGGAAGATGATTAGTGGGTTGGACGAGCCCGTTAGGTAGGGGGCAAGCGAGCTTAGGCCCCTGGGCTCCCATGTTAAGGCCCGCATATTTTAGTAGCAGTCCAATCCTAAGTCAGACAGCCATGCTTTAAGACTCCTCCAGGTTCGGCTCCCCGCCGACGCGTGGCGGCCCATGCTCCGGGGGTAAGCCCGGATTGGAGGAGGCGTTATTCAGTGCCCCAGTCGGCACCCTCATAGGCCCTCAACCGGCCTCATTACTTAGTGCCCCAGTCGGCACCCTCATAGGCCCTCAGTCGGCCTCATTAGTCAGTGCCCCAGTCGGCACCCTCATAGGCCCTCAGCCGGCCTCGCTACTCTGTGCCCTAGCCGGCACAACCACTCTCTGACACCAGATTACCAGAAGTTGTACGGGGTCGGCGTAGGACCAGAGCCATGCTGGTCCCAAGTGGCGGATATCTCACCGAGGTATTGATCTGCCTGCCACATCTTGTCCCCCCGTACCTCGACCACATGCTTTGGTATCAGGCCGAGCGGCGCCCAACGGTGCCAACCCTTAAGTTGACAGTGCCCCTTTCCTTAATACAGCATGTGCCACTTTATCCTGCCACCCATGGGCATGCATTACCCTATACTCGCTATATGACAGCAGGTGGTAGGCAGGGCAAGACCTGTCAGCTCCCCCGGCTACATATACCTCCTCACTCCGCATTTCCCAGGTACGCGCGATAGTGCAATTTCATACTGTTCTATTGCCTTCCATCGCCACCATCGTGTACTGACTTGACCGTCGGAGTGCCTGACCGGAGACTTTTCCCGACGGGTTCTAACGGTCTTTGTCTCGCAGGTTAGGGGCGATCCAGTTCATTAAGCCACCTTAACGACCTCACTCTTCCCGGAGGCTCACTCAGCTATAAGGGCGCTCGACTCACTTCGCGACAGGATCAAATTTGGTGCTAGAAGGAGGGACACCAGCAGCCTGATCGGAAGTGGAGATGGCTGACCCTTATCGGGTGAATGTGAGCGTCTCTCGCGAGGAGTACGAGGTACTCATGGCTACACGAGCTCAACAGAGGGCTTCTCAAAGGCCCTCCTAAGCTGCCAGCCAGGGGCCTCAGGGCCCAGAGCCGGCTGCGCGGCGAGCTTCAGGAGGACAAGGCAGGCCTGCTAGGTCTGAGGGCGGTTCCGCACCTCCGCCTGTGGTTGTCCCCAGGGAGCAAGTCGGCGAGGCCCATTTGATGTCAGCAGAGGTCTCAGTTTCTAACTCGGTGCGCGGGAGGCGACCGGACAAGGGAAAAGCTCTGGCTGACCCTGCTTCGACCATGCCGGTATGAAGTCCTTTTGCTCCCTGAATCTTGGAGGATCCCGTGCCTCGTCATCTTCGTTTCTTCACCGTCCCCGAGTACGTGGGAACTACAGATCCGGAGGAGCACTTGATGAAGTTCGAGAGTGCTACTATGCTTCAGCAATATCCGGAAGGCGTTAAGTACCGAGCCTTCCTGACCACGCTCTCTGGCACAACCCAGAGATGGTTTGACCGACTCCCAGACGGGTCGGTCACGAGCTTTGAGGGGTTCAAGAGGGTGTTCCTGCAGCACTTCGCTAGCAGCCGACGACACCACAAGACGAGTCTCAATCTGTTTGCCTTGAAGCAAGGGTCGAAAGAAACCCTCAAGTCCTACATCTAGAGGTTCAACGAGTTGGCGATGGACGTGCCAACTGCCACTCAGGAGGTTATGGTTAGTGTGTTCTCCCAGGGTCTGCAGGAAGGGGAGTTTTTCCGCTCATTGATCAGAAAACCCCCGAAGGACTTCGACAGCCTTCTTGGCAAGACTGTCAAATATATCAATGTCGGGGAGGCGCAAGTTGCTCGCCGAAAGGGGTCGGCTGCCCCGGCGCCTCCTCCCCCTGTTCACGGTGGTAGATCCTCCGGAGGACATATTCGTTGCCCACGTGGGCCCGCCGAGCACGCAGGTATGGAACGGCGTCATGTGCAACAGGTGGCCCAAGGGTGCTTCCCCGCCCGATGGAGTACATACTGCAGCTTCCACCAGAGCCATGGGCATGCCACCGAGGAGTGCCGTCAAGCTGGTCAGGGTCGAGCTCCTGCCCCCAGAGGACGGGGGCGGCAAACACCTCCCGGGCGGGGGGGAGGTCGAGGTGGCCCAAATGTTGATCCAGTGGCCAAAGAATTGCGAGAGAACCCTCCGGCTGCACACAATATGTTCCCCCAAGGGAACCAAGCAGTGGACGAGGAGACGGAAGAAGAGCGGGCCAATCAACAAAACGTCATCCGAGGAGGCGTACGTGTCATCTCGGGTGGATCGACAGGAGGAGATTCCCACCGGGCCCGGAAGGCACAAGTGCGCCGACTGGAGATCCATCAAGTCGACACTAGTCTGGCCCAGGCAGAAGGGCCGCAAATCAGTTTCGGGCCCCAAGATCTTCAGGGGTTAGAAGTCCCTCACGATGACGCACTGGTCATCACCGCCGTCATCGCTAATTATCAAGTCCACCGCACCATCGTGGACACTGGCAGCTCGGTCAATATACTCTACAAGAGGGCATTTGACCAGCTCCAGATTGAAAAGTCCCAGTTGGACCTAGTGGCGACCTCGTTGTTCGATTTCACGGGGAACCCGATGCAGCCCATTGGCCAGATTCGGTTGGCCATATCCTTGGGTGAAGAGCCGCTGAAGAGGACTCGGTGGTCCACCTTCTTGGTGGTGGATGCCCCTTCGTCCTACAATGACATTCTGGGCCGACCCGCTCTCAATGAGTTCCGGGCCGTCGCCTTCACCTTCTACCTGAAGGTTAAGTTCCCGGTCGGAGACCAGGTAGGGGAAGTCAGGGGTGACCAGAAGGTAGCCCGGAGGTATTACGTGGATGACATTCATGTAGAAAGTCGCAAGGCCCCACGTTCCTTCCCTGATTGCAACATGGTTCAGGCTTCTCCTTGGTATGAGTTGCACGAGGACAAAGAGAAGGTGCAGCTCCTCCCTGATCAAGAGGAATCCCGAGTCAAGATCGATGCGAGATTGCCCGAGGAGCTGAAGGAGCCTCTGCTGGAGTGCTTAGCTCGGAACCAAGACGTCTTTGCCTGGTCAATCAAGGAGCTGAGAGGCGTCCGACCGGAGGTTGCGGAACACCACCTCCATGTTTACCCACACGCTCGGCCCGTGAAGCAAAGGAAGCGGGACTTCAGCACCGAGCAGAACAAGGCGATCAGAGCTGAAATCGAGAGGTTAACAGAGGCAGGGCACATCATAGAGGTACAATTCCCGTCCTGGCTAGCTAACGTGGTGTTAGCACCCAAGCCAGACAATAGGTGGCGAATCTGCATTGACTTTCGAGACCTCAACAAGGCTTGCCCGAAAGATTGCTACCCCTGCCGCGGATTGACCAGATGGTGGACTCGACGGCTGGTAGCGAGTTCATTTCCATGCTGGATGCTTACCAGGGGTATCATCAAGTACCCCTGGCCGCGGAAGATCAAGAGAAGGTTAGCTTCATTACGGCAGATGACACCTACTACTACACCGTCATGCCATTCGGGTTGAAGAACGCTGGAGCTATATATCAGTGTATGATGAACAAAGTCTTTCGGTCCCAGATCGGAAGAAATGTGGAGGCATATGTCGATGACATCCTCATCAAGTCTGCCCGAGTCGAGGACTTGGTGGCGGATGTCGAAGAAACTTGCCAGACACTGAGGAGATATGGGCTCAAGCTGAACCCAGCCAAGTGCCTTTTTGGTGCTCGGAGGGGCAAATTCTTGGGCTATATTGTGACCGAACGGGGCATAGAAGCCAACCCGGGCAAGGTCAAGGCTCTACTAGACATGCCCCCGCCCAGGAATCTACGCGAGGCCCAGTGGCTCGCTGGGCGAATCACGACCCTATCTCTGTTCATTTCCCGCTCGGCCGAGCGAGGGTTGCCTTTCTTCAGAACCCTCCGCAAGGCTACTAAATTCCAATGGGATGTCGATTGTGACAAGGCATTCGAAGAGCTGAAGGCTTACCTTGCTGAGTTGCCTGTGTTGGTAAAATCGGAGGTCGGGGAGATTTTGTATGTGTATTTGGCTGCATCGGCTGACTCGGTCATCCTGGTTTTGGTTAAGCAGGAAGCGGCTGAGCAGTAGCCTGTGTACTTCTTCGCCCATTTATTGAAGGGAGCCGAATGCCGCTATACGACACTCGAGAGATTGATGTATGTGCTGTTGTTGGGTGCTCAGAGGCTTCGTCCTTATTTTTTGGCACATCCTATCGTGGTGCTGACGAACACTAGCCTGGGTCGAGTGGCCTCAAATCCTGAAGCATCTAGGCGACTGATTAAGTGGACCACCGAGCTAAGCGAGTATGATATCCAGTATCAGCCCTGGCCCGTTATCAAGGCTCAGGCCCGGCTGACTTCTTAAGCGAGTTGCATTCGGACGAGATTGAAGAGGCATGACAGATATATGTGGATGGTTCGTCAGCTCGGTCGGGAAGTGGAATTGGTATTCTAATGGTCTCCCCGAGTGGAGAAAAAATGCACCTGTCTGTGTGGCTGGAGTATCAGGCTACAAATAATAAGGCCGAGTATGAGGCCCTCATAGCTGGACTGCAGGCCGCTAAGCATGTAGGGGCGGCCCGAGTGATGCTCTACTCGGATTCTCAACTAGTTACGCAGCAAGTCGTGGGACAATTCGAGGTCAACAGTGACCGACTGCAGGCCTTCGTAGAGGCCTATGAGAAGCTTAAGGCTGAATTCAAAGAAGTGCAAGTGAGGAAGATCCCACGGGAAGAGAACTTCAAGGCAGATGAACTAGCTAAGTGATGGACCCAAAATAGATGTCACGAATGTGGGTCTCAAATTTAGATATTTATAAAGCTGAAAACCCTTTGGCTAACAAAATAGAAATGTAGTAGAGGGGCCTCAGGTCGTATTTTTCCAAGGACTAGTTGAATGAATGTTTAACTCGAGTTTGCAGGTTTATTTATCGTTTGATGTTTGGGTTTTCTAGATAAAATGGGATTTTTGGCAATAAGATGAAATGACAATATAAAATAAACTGGAATGAACTCAACTAAAGCATGGAATGAATAAGGAAATTGCAAGAACTAAACTTAACCTAATTGACAATTGAGCAAGTAAAATCAAACTCTTGAGTTGAAATTGAAGAACTAATTGCAGAGAATTAATTGCATGAAGAAATTGCAGATTAAAGAAAACTAGAACAAATCTTGGCTTAAGCACATGGCTTGACATGTAATGGAAACTATTATAACAACTTGAAGAAAACAAGTGCTTAGAACAAAATTACCCTAAATTAAATATCAAATCAAGTTTATATCCAAAACTTCCCTTCGCCATCACACGAAGGTTGAGCTATGAACCCCCTAGCTCAAAAACCGACAGAGGAAGACTCTCTGGTTTAGTTGCTGTGAATCTGCAGTTCTGCTCTTCCTGATCGGTCAACCCGACCGATCAGGCCTTCCTCTGATCGGTCACGGGACCGATCAGAGTCCTCTCTGTCCGATCAACCCGATCGGATAGTAGCTGAAATGCTTCCGCCAAGCTCTTCCTTCTCAATCGGCTGAATGGCGATCGACTTGGAAACCATCGAAATACTTCGAGAACCCCTCTCAGAGCTTCAACAGATCCGAAAGATGAGATCCAGCGATCGACAATGGATCGATCAGTGGAAACAAGCTTCGGCGAAACCCTCACCGAAACACCTTCAGCTGCGAGATCTGATTAGCAATCTGAACAGAAAAACTTACTCCGATGATCTGAATCTTGGCAGGAACTTGATGTTGATGTGGCCGCGCGATCTAAGGAAGGAAACGAGAGACAAAACGGTGAAGAAACGAAGAAATTGCGATCTGAACCTACTCTGCTGCTACGTGAATCGCGACCTCCGTAGAAGAAGAGGGAATTCTGCATTTATACATCCCATTTAAATTTGGATGGCTGAGATCGTTTTGGCTTCATCTAACGTTCGGATCTTCTCCGATCTGAACCAAACTCCCCAGATCTTGATCAATGGTCTTGATCTATCTGTCCTTAGCTCGGATCAACTAGATCTGTGGCGGATGGTCCAGATCTTCCCTTCTCTTGCTTGGATGGTTGAGACTCCTCTAAACTTGATCCGACGGTCAGATGTGCTCCGATTGGGTTCAAACTTTCAGATTTTAATCTAGGGTCATGATTAGCCCTATCCTGAACTTGGATTGATCAGAAACTCACAAGTGGCTCAGATCTAGCCGTTCTCTTGAATGGATGGCCCATATTAATCCGATGCTTGATCACCTTGATTCGGGTGCAATTCTGACTCAAGTTTGACTCAGTTCGATCTAGGTCTATGGTCATTTAAAGCCTACACAATTAGATTCACAATTTAGTGTCAAAATATCTCAAATATACAAAGATTTGAATTAAAAGCCAAAATAGAGGAAATACATGAAACCTAATATAAATGCAAACTTAAACATATAAAAGTGGATCAAAACATGGATTTGAGAGCCTACATTTATCAACAAAATGGTAGTTATCAACTCCCCCACACTTACTCTTGGGTGTCTCGCACAAGCTACTAGTAAGCTAAGATGTATCCCCCTAGATTAGTCTTTATCATAGTTAGAAGCAATTGAAAGGAAATTACCTAGGGTTGTCAATTCTCAAAAATCTCAGCTCATGGACTAGTGTCTTGTCCTTAAATCAACAACTTAGCATACTTCATCCATCATGACTTTTGAGATGAATTCACAAAAAACCTTGCAAGGGAAGTTCTAAAGTGGCTCTCTTCCTAAGTTCTACATTTTTAATGAAGTGGAGCTCTCTCAAACACAATATGGTTCTTGCACTACCATAGGCTTGCTTATTATCTACTCTCCACCGTCATTCTTGATTTGGATCCACATCTACAAAAGCTTATTTGAATAAAGAAATGTGATATGAAAAAGAAACATAGAAAAGAAATATAGCATGATAAGAAATCATGGAAAAGAAATATGACAAAATAAGAAAATATGGAAAAAGTTTAGAAAGTGGAAGACTTGGACACTCAAAAATGTATCCCAATGCACTTTGACCCTTTTGATGTTATCTTCTAGTGAAATCAGAGTTGTGGTGGAGTAGGGAGCAAACCATGACTCTTTGATGGCTGAATTTGGTGTGCCAACGTCTTCTGATCGGTTAAGGGATCGGTCAGACACTGTCTGATCGGTTTGGAGATCGGACTGGAGTTCCTCTAATCGTTCTGGAATGCTTCTGATCTGTCAGCTGATCGATCAGACCCCTCCCTGATCGGACTGGTGACCGATCAAGGCTCGATCAGTAGCCAAACACTGTTTTTGCCTAGATTCTGAAACTGCTCTGCCAAGGTTTTGCTTCTTCTCAATCAATAACTCCATCATCTAGCAACTTATTCACATCTTCACATGCAGTAAACTAACCCAACTCCTGACACTTCATGTTTTTCTTTTCTTTTTCTTCTTCTTTTCTTTTCTTTCTTTTCTTTTGTTTTCTTAGCTGCTGACTTTTGTTTTCTTTCATTCTGTTTTTTTTAATGGCTCCAACTCATGAAATCGGTAATATGTAGCAAATTTCTGAAATCTTCAACTAGTTCAAATTAATGTAATCATTCTTTGTTCACTTACTTGATACTTGGTCCAATGGAACTTGTTTCCTATCCATAACTTGGACTTTTAAGGATGTGTCTTTGCTCTCTAACATTCCTTTCTTTTTCTTCACTTTTCAAATCACATAAAATTTTCTTTTTCTTGCAACTGAGCTGATGGGTATGCTTGCAACTCATTCTTGATACAAAATCCTTCAAATTGGCTCATCTTTGCTTGTTGGCTGCCAATTGTTTCAATTTTACCTTCAAGATTTGATCAAATGCTTGCATCCTCCCCCACACTTAAAATTTTGTCCGTCTCGGGCAAAGAAACATCAAAGTACCCAAGTCCATGGAAAAGATTATAATGAACATGAAGAATAGGGAAAGGAAATATAGAATAAGAGTGTATCAACAAGGAAATTGCAAAAACTATATAGAATAAGAGTGTATGAACATGAAGAATAGGGAAAGGAAACAAAGTGATTTACCTCTATAAATGTGGTACAATCATAGAATTATAGCTTTGAAAGAACCTAAGCAAGTTCTAGAGTACAATCACATTGTGTATCGTAAAAATTTGGACAATTCCTCACTAGGTAACAAGAATTCATCTCAAATCATCACTCTAGGTATGAACATGAAGAATAGGGAAAGGAAACAAAGTGATTTACCTCTATAAATGTGGTACAATCATAGAATTATAGCTTTGAAAGAACCTAAGCAAGTTCTAGAGTACAATCACATTGTGTATCGTAAAAATTTAGACAATTCCTCACTAGGTAAAAAGAATTCATCTCAAATCATCACTCTAGAATCCATAACTAAGAAGTACTCAAGCATCCAAGAATTCTCATCCATTGGCTCAAATCCTAAGTCTTGACAACCAAATTTAATTTGCTTTCAAAAGACTCTAAGATGATATAAGAAAATCTAGATGGATACATTTATTTCTAGTCATGCAAGAAATAAAATGCCAAAAGGGATAAAATGGTATCTATAATGACTCTTATTCAATCTACACTCACCAAGCATTATTAACAAGAACTCATCTTAAAAGAAAATTTTACTTCTAGAAAACATAAAAATGACAAATGCAATGAAAGAATATGCAAGAAGGAACAAACTCCCCTTTATTTCTGGCGGTCGGAGTCTATCAAGAAATAACCTCCATTGCGGTAGTGGAGGAGTATGGGTGGTTGAGAGAGCATTCTTCATGTGATACATATCATAGTGCATTGCTCCCCCACACTTGAACTTCACAGAAAAATATTCAGGTGGCCGAAGGTGATTAAGGTACAACATCCATGTAAGAGGTGGAGTGCTACGAATTAAAGTAAGATCATCTCCTCCCTCTTGATGCTTTTCGGAAATCCTTCCAGGAGGTTGGAGTCTGTTTAGATGGAGCACCCACTCCAGAAGTCTACGATGCTCTGCAAAACCATGCAATACCTCCCTCAAGCGTGCAGGGTAAGAAAGAAGTGTAATACCATCAGTCTCTATATAATTTATCCAAAAATGTATCACATCCAATAAAATCAATCTTGAGTACCTCAATGAGTTTTTCACAATTAATTTCCACAAAAGGTATGTCAAGAAACTTATCACAATCAATGTCTAAGGAATTTTCACAATTAACCGCTACAAAGGATGTATCAAGAATTTCGTCACAGCCAACAAAATCAATCTCAGGTACCTTTATAAGTTGTTCACAATTAATATTCACATAAGATGTATCAAGACATGATTCACAGCCAATAAAATCAACATTGGGTACCTCTATAGGATTTTCACAAGCAGTCTCTACATAAGGTATATCAAGAATTGCTTCACATTCAACAAATTCAACCCTAGGTTCTTCTATGAATTGTTCACAATCAGCTTCTATATAGGATGTATCAAAAATTGCATCAAATTTAATGAAATCAACTTTAGGCAACTCTAAAAATTTTTCATAATCAATTTCTACAAAAGATGTATCACAACATGCTTCACATTCAACTAAATCAATTTTAAGTGCCTCCATGACTTTTTCACAATTAATTTCAGCATAAAATGTATCAAAAGATTCATCACAACCAATAATAGGTACCTCAATGAATTTTTCAAAATTAATCTCTACATAAAATATGTCAAGTATATAATCACAACCCACAAACTCAACCCTAGGTACCTCTATGAGTTCTTCTAAAGGAATAGGATAAATACTTACCTGATCATGCGGAAGAATGCCTGGAGGTTCTACAAGAATAGATGTAACTGTGGTCTCCTCCTGGTCATGTTCAAGCTCCACTTTAGGCTCAGGTTCTGATTCACATTCAACTAACTCAAGTGATTCTTGGATTCTTGCTTCCACCATGCAAGTCCCTACACTTTCATACTGATCCTCTGAATCTTCTAATGTATCCGTCACAGTTGGTGGTCCCTGGGGCTCTGTGCAATCCCCTACACCTGTAGAATCATCTCCAATGCATGCTTTATCAACCATATCTGCAACAACCATATTAGAAAAATTAGGACCAACAAAAACTATATCATCACAAAATAAAAGGTGAGAAGGGTCCTTTGGAGCTTCAGCTTCGAATTCAAGGTTGTCACATGCTTTTCCATCCATCTCTTCCACTTCCTCCACAGCTAATTCATCCTCATCTTTCTCTGAAATCAAATCTCCTCCCACTATGTCCAGTAAAACATCATCAGCAATCAACTCTGCCTCAACAACCTCATCTGGGATGTCCATGCTAATGCTAGGAGGATCCTCTCTGGGGTGCTGGGAGAAAGTAAAAGAGACTTTTGGCTCCTCCTCTTGAGCTAAAAATTTTGGAAAAGAACTCTGAATAGGAATTTCAGGAGGAATGCATGCTGTAGGTGCCCTGATTTTGATGATTTCTTCTTCTTCTTCCACCAAATTTGCAAGATCAATTGAAGAAGGTCTTAGGCTTGCACTAGGGTCACATTGAACTGACATAAAATCAACTCCGGGGCTGTTTTGAGTGGGGAAATGAAATGCTAGAAATTTTTCAGGAAATTCAGCGTTTGGAGTGTTTAAACTTGAAACAACCTCTTCATTCCTCAAAGTTGGTGCATAATCATACCCCTTAAAATCAAGAGTAGCTTGAGAAGGTGATTGGCTTGATCCTTGGGCTTGCATTTGATTCATTTGATTAACCAATTGTCCAAGGCGCCTTTCACAATTTTTAATAGGAGAATCATATTTTTGTTGTTGCAAGAGTTGTTGTAACATCTCCTCCAGCCTTTGTTGTTGAGCCTCAAGCTCTCTAGAATCCTTAAAGTCTTCTTGATGAATATAGGACTCCTATTAAACTTGACATGCAGCATTAGGTTGCTCAAAATTATAAGTAGGTTGTGAATTCTGAAATTGAAACTATTGGGGCTGATCAAATAATTGATTTGGCTGCTGGAATTGCTGAAAATTTGGCTGGAAACATGGTTGAAACTGCTGAAAATTGTAGCTCTGACAATTATGAATTTGAGGTTGAAATTGTTGTGGTGAGGACTGAAATTATGGAGGTTGACAATTCTGATTGTATGGTTGATAACTCTGCTGATTAGGATTGTAACCTTGATGAAAATTTTGGAATTGTGGTTGACATTGCTGTCGTGGCTGATTGAAAGGTTGGTTTTGCTGAAAATTAGCATAAGGCTGCTGAAATTGTTGGAAAGGTTGACTTGGCTGAAAATTTTGCTGGAATTGTTGAAGTTGAGGTTGAAACTGACAATTTGGTTGCTAATAATCCTGATAAGGCTAGAATGGTTGAAAATTTTGTTGAACATTCTGGAATTGAGAATATGGCTGCCGAAAACTCTGACAAGGCTGCTGAAAATTCTGAAAATACTGATACTCTGCCATGAAACTGCTTAAATAAGTAGAAAAATTTCCAATAGCATCTCAACCTTTGATGGTTGCCCACCTGCAGTCCTGGCCACGAAACAAACAAAAAATGACAGCCAATGTATACAAAAAGATAGAGCAAATGATAACAGAATTAAAGAATATAAATATTAAACACAAGGTCAAATTAAACAAACTCAACTAGTGATTCCCCGGCAACGGCGCCAAAAATTTGATGGACCCAAAATAGATGTCATGAATGTGGGTCTCAAATTTAGATATTTATAAAGTTGAAAACCCTTTGGCTAACAAAATAGAAATGTAGTAGAGGGGTCTCAGGTCGTATTTTTCCAAAGACTAGTTGAATGAATGTTTAACTCGAGTTTGCAGGTTTATTTGTCGTTTGATGTTTGGGTTTTCTAGATAAAATAGGATTTTTGGCAATAAGATGAAATGACAATATGAAATAAACTGGAATGAACTCAACTAAAGCATGTAATGAATAAGGAAATTGCAAGAACTAAACTTAACCTAATTGACAATTGAACAAGTAAAATCAAACTCTTGAGTTGAAATTGAAGAACTAATTGCAGAGAATTAATTGCATGAAGAAATTGCAGATTAAAGAAAACTAGAATAAATCTTGGCTTAAGCACATGGCTTGACATGTAATGGAAACTATTATAACAACATGAAGAAAACAAGTGCTTAGAACAAAATTACCCTAAATTAAACATCAAATCATGTTTATATCCAAAACTTCCCCTCGCCGTCACACGAAGGTTGAGCTATGAACCCCCTAACTCAAAAACCGACAGAGGAAGACTCTCTGGTTCAGTTGCTGTGAATCTGCCATTCTGCTCTTCCTGATCGGTCAACCCGACTGATCAGGCCTTCCTCTGATCGGTCACGGGACCGATCAGAGTCCTCTCTGTCCAATCAACCCGATCGGACAGTAGCTAAAATGCTTCCGCCAAGCTCTTCCTTCTCAATCGGCTGAATGGTGATCGACTCGAAAACCATCGAAACACTTCGAGAACCCCTCTCAGAGCTTCAACAGATCCGAAAGATGAGATCCAGCGATCGACAATGGATCGATCAGTGGAAACAAGCTTCGGCGAAACCCTCACCGAAACACCTTCAGCTGCGAGATCTGATTAGCAATCTGAACAGAGAAACTTACTCCGATGATCTGAATCTTGACAAGAACTTGATGTTGATGTGGCCGCGCGATCTAAGGAAGGAAACGAGAGACAAAACGGTGAAGAAACGAAGAAATTGCGATCTGAACCTACTCTGCTGCTACGCGACTCGCGACCTCTGGAGAATTAGAGGGAATTCTGCATTTATACATCCCATTTAAATTTGGACGGTTGAGATTGTTTTGGCTTCATCCAACGGTCGAATCTTCTCCGATCTGAACCAAACTCCCCAGATCTTGATCAATGGTCCTGATCTTTCTGTCCTTAGCTCGGATCAACCAGATCTATGGCGGATGGTCCAAATCTTCCCTTCTCTTGCTTGGATGGTTGAGACTCCTCTAAACTTGATCCGATGGTCAGATGTGCTCCGATTGGGTTCAAACTTTCAAATCATAATCTAGGGTCATGATTAGCCCTATCCTGAACTTGGATTGATCAGAAACTCACAAGTGGCCCAAATCTAGCCGTTCTTTTGAATGAACGACCCATATTAATCCGATGCTTGATTACCTTGATTCAGGTCCAATTCTGACTCAAGTTTGACTCAGTTCGATCTAGGTCCATGGTCATTTAAAGCCTACAAAATTAGATTCATAGTTTAGTGCCAAAATATTTCAAATATACAAAGATTTGAATTAAAAGTCAAAATAGAGGAAATACATGAAACCTAATATAAATGCAAACTTAAACATATTTTTTTTTTGAAGAAGAAATCCATATTAGAAGGGGGACCAAACCTAACCTTCTAATATAGAATTACAGCAGCTCCGAACATTTTACAAGAAGCCAAAACTCATACACATCAATTAATTGCATCTTAATACAACTTAAAGAAAAAAGAAATTCTCAAGCCGATTCTTTTCTTTGATATTTTCCTTTGTTCTTTCAATTTCTAAAAAAACCCTTCGTTGACAGCAGCCCATCAGATTACCCAGCTCCTCTTTTCCAAGACTTATGGCTTCATTTGACATGTATTAGTAGCAGCTACATATATTTCACAATTAGCACAATCTCTACAGAGACCTTTGCAGCTTCATTTGGCATGTATTGGCAGTANTAAGCCCTCACCAAAGCATACATCTCTTTGTCATAAGTGGGGTAGTTCAAAGCTGCTCCACTCAATTTCTCACTAAATAAGCAAGGGGGTCGACCTTCTTGTATTAGTACAGCTCTGATACCTATTCCTGATGCATCACACTCAATTTCAAAGTTTTAGCAAAGTTAGGTAATGCAAGTAAAGGTGGCAGAACTTAATTCTCCTTAAGTGAATTGAAGGCAGATCCTGTTCACTATCCATGAAATCCAACATTCTTTTTAACAATTTCAGTCAACGGTGCAGCTAAAGTGCCTAAAATTCTTAACAAACCTTCTGTAGAAACTTGCCAAACCATGGAAGCTACGTACCTCAGTTATTGTTTTTGGTGTTGGCCATTCACGAATAGCCCTTAACCTTCTTCTCATCAACTGCTATTCCGTTAGCACTAACAATATAACCAAGAAACTCAATTTGATTAGTGCAAAAAGAACATTTTTGAAGGTTAGCATACAACTTTTCATTTCGCAAAACAATTAGAACATTTTGTAAATGTTGTAAATGCTCCTCTAAATTTTTGCTATAAATCAAGATGTCATCAAAATATACTACGACAAAATTTCCAATAAAAGCACGCAAAATGTGGTTCATTAACCTCATGAAAGTACTAGGTGCATTAGTAAGCCCAAAGGGCATTACTAACCATTCGTACAAACCATACCTAGTCTTAAATGCAGTTTTCCATTCGTCTCCCTCACGCATTGCGAATTTGATGATAGCCCGACTTCAAATCAATTTTAGAGAAAATGCAAGAGCCATGTAGTTCATCTAGCATATCATCTAATCTAGGAATAGGATGACGATACTTTACCGTGATCTTGTTGATAGCTCTACAATCAACGCACATTCTCCAAGTTCCATCCTTCTTTGGTACTAGCAAAACGGGGACAGCACATGGACTCAAGCTTTCTCGGATGTACCCTTTTTTCATCAACTCCTCAACTTGCCTTTGAAGTTCTTTTATCTCGGCAGGGTTACACCTATAGGCTGGCCGATTAGGAATGGCGGCTCCAGGGATGAAATCAATTTGGTGCTCTATTCCTCTAAGTGGTGGCAGTCCATCAGGAACCTCATCAGGAAATACATCATCAAATTCCTGCAAAAGAGATTTAACAACACTAGGCAAAGTAGGGTTAAGATCGTTAGTGTTAAAATCGGCCTCCTTGTACAAAAGTACAATTATTGGCTGTGAAGCATAAAACGCTCTCTTAACCTCTCTTTCTTTTGCATAAAAGCTCCCTTTTTTCCTCTCTTGCTCTTGAATTTCCTTTCCTCTTTCATTCTTTTTTCCACTCATCTCATCCTCACCTTTTCTTTTTTCACACTCTTTTTCTTTTCCATTCTTTTTCTTTTTCTCATTTTCTTTTTTCTCACACTCTTTTCTTTTTTCACTCTCATTTTTGATCCTCAATTGATCTTCATATACTTGCTTAGGAGTCAATGGTACAAGAGTTACATGTTTACCATGCATCATAAAAGAATACTTATTTTTAAACCCATCATGCATGACCTTCCTATCAAATTGCCATGGTCTACCTAAAAGTAAATGACTCGCATGCATTGGCACTACATCACAAAGTATCTCATCATGATATCTACCAATGGAAAATGAAACCAACACTTGCTTGTTGACCTTGACTTCCCCGCAATCATTCAACCATTGTAGTTTATAAGGTCTAGGATGCTTAGTGGTAGGTAAGCATAATTTTTCAACCAAAATAGTACTAGCAACATTAGTGCAACTTCCCCCATCTATAATCATACTACATACCTTGTCTTTGATGTGGCAACGGGTATGAAATATGTTGTCTCGTTGTTCTTCATTATCTTCTTTCACTTGCACATTTAGAGCATGCCTAGTGACAAGGGCTTCACCTTCAACGGGATACTCTTCATCACTTTCCAATAATGCGGGCAAGACACTATCATCTTCGGACTCACTTTCGGTTTCGATGTCACCATTGTCTTTCAAAATCATAATTCTTTTGTTTGGGCATTGTGATGCGATATGTCCCCTTCCCAAGCACTTAAAGCATTTAATATCTCTATTTCTTGAAGGTTGGAGGGGTTCCTTTCCCTTGACCAATGGAGAGCTTGCATCTTTATTCTTTGAAAAATCGGGCTATTCAACTTTATCATCTCTTTTGTTCCAACTAGATTTCCAAGTTGACGAATGAGAACTTGGCCCCCCATGCTTGTTGGACCCCCTTCCTTTTGAGTTGTCTTTCAACTTTCATGGACATATGCACCATGTCTTCAAGCTCCACATAATGTTGCAACTCCACTACATTTGCAAATTCTTGATTTAACCCTTGTAAAAATCGTGCCATGGTTGCTTCTCGATCCTCCTCCACATTGGCTCGAATCATTGCAATTTCCATCTCTTTGTGGTATTCCTCCACAGTCTTGGATCCTTGTGTGAGACTTTGTAACCGTTGATTACAAATCCCGATAATAATGTGTTGGAATGAATCTCTTTCTCATAATAGTCTTCATCTCCTCCCAACTGCCAACGGGTCTCTCTTTATTTCTTCTCCTGCTTAGAATGATTTGATCCCACCAAATAATTGCATAATCCACAAATTCAACGGCAGCGAGTTTTACCTTCTTTTCTTCAGAATAGTTGTGACAATCAAATACTAATTCCACTTTCTTTTCCCACTCCAAATAGGCTTCAGGATCACTTTTGCCTTGAAATGAAGGAATCTTCATCTTGATATTTCCCAAGTTTCTATCCACATGATCATTCATTCTTCCTCTTCTACCACCAACTCGAGCATGATCTGATCTGCCACTTGAAGCTCTATCATCAATGTCCTCAGATACGCCATCATCATCATCATCCTGGTCACCACGGTTATATGGTCTAGCACTTCGTGAAGGAACTCTACCAACTTGGCTAGGTCGCAATCTTGCAATTACAGCATCTTATTTTTCTAATCTGTCCATAATCTGACTAAAACGGATTTCCATGCGTTCCAAGTGTTGTCTCAAAGCACGTTGATCAAGGGACTCTCTAGGTCTTGCTTCTTCTCCACTTGTCGCCATTGAACAACCTGTTTCACTCAAACACTCTAACTCACGAATGTTAGCTCTTTAAAGAACTTGAACTGAGAATTGAGGCAAATACCTTGTAAGCGTTCGTGGACTATCAATATTCCCAAGGGTGTAACGATAAAGTATAGGAATTAAAGACAAAAGTGCAAATTGCAGAATTGAAAAACTGAAGTGCTGAAAGGAAATTTGCCAGAATTGAATCTAGGCAAAATTGAAGATAATGCGGAAATGAAAGATAGCAAAACGTGAATTAAAGAGCTGAAAGAAAAGTCGCCAGAACTTAATCTAGGCTGCCAGAATTGAATCTAGGCAACTTAAAGGAAATGAAAGTACTTGAAATAAGAGCTGAAAGGAAAATTGCCAGAACTTAATCTTGGCTGCCAGAATTGAATCTAGGCTAACTTGAAATTAAATGAGAATACTCGAAATAAGAGCTGAAATGAAAGTTGCCAGAACTTAATCTAGGCTAACTTGAAATGAAATGAGAATACTTGAAAAGAAATTTGCAAACAAAGTCTCTACTTCCTTCTTTTTTTTTCCAGCCTCTTTTGCTTTTTTTTTTGTTTTGGCTTTTCTTCTTCTTTTTTTTTTCTTCCTTCCTTCCTTTCTTTGCTTCTTTTTTTTTTTTTTCTCTCTTTTTTTTTTTTTTGGCCGATTTTTTTTTCCTCCTCTTTTTTTTTTTTTTTTTTTTTTTGAGCAACAAAGCAAGTAAGGCTTGCTAAGCAAAAGAAAAGAAACAAAAATACGATAGAAACTCAAGAACACAAAGAAAAGGATAACCAAATCGATTTAGAAAAACTAAGGCTCTGATACCAAATGATGCGAACCCAAAGAGAATAAGTCTCAAGAACACACAACAAATGGAAGAAAGAGGGAAAGATAGTCTAAATCGAAAAGATGGAGAATAGAAGAAAGAAACCTTGACCCAATGCTTAAGGAAGCACGAACCTTGGTATAGAAGAAGAAGAAAAGAGACGCCACAACCTTGGGATGGAGGTTGATAAGTCTTGAACGCCACAAGGGAATGCCTTGATAAGTTCTAGTTCAATGAAGAACCAACAAGTGAGAGCCTCACCATGTAGTAGATTGAATAAGCCAAAAGTTCCATGTTGTGGCCGCCACCCCATATATTTATAGCTATAGGGTGACCTAAAAACCCTAAAAGGCCAAAAGGAAGCCCATTTAGTAAAGGCCTATATAGACTACATAGGCCTATTGAGCTCTTGGCACCATTACAACCCAAATAAAGCTAGAAATTGGGCCTAAATTGAACCTACAAAATTAAAATATCCTTCTTACATAGACAAGAGACTAAGGATACTAATTAAGCTCATCTAAGGCTTGAATTAGGTTGACTAAGCCGTAAGACTTGCTCTTGGTCAAACCTTCTTCAATGGTCGCTTTGGCTTTCACATCTTCAATTAGCACGTTAAGTGCTTCTTTCATCTTTTTAGCCTTAGCCCTTGTAATTGGGCCCCCTTTGATGCATAATGGATCAACAACTTCTAGAGTGGGTTGAGCATGATCCATATCGTTAGCTTGTTGGGCAACTTGTTCACTTCCTTTGTCTCCATCACCTCAATCCTAAACCACCTTCTGATTTTTGTTTACTTATATCTGACCATGAAATCTAGTGAGGGTTTCTTTTAGTATCAGTAGATCCCCAGAAAAAATTAGCAAAAATCATTTCCAATTTATGCAGAATTGATAATGGAGGAAGGAGTACTTGTAATAAATAAAAAGGCATTGAAAGCAACACACTCTGAATTAAAAGAAGCCGACCTCCATGAGTGAGTCTCGAAATATTCCACCCCAGTAACTTCTTTCTTATCTTTTCTAGCAGAGGCAAAAAGTAAGCTGACTTCCTATGTCCAAGAAAAATTGGGATACCTAAGTAAGTCATAGGCCATGATCCCTCCAAAAAACCTGTAGCAGCTAAAATTGGACCTTTCCTGGCTGTCAAAATCTTCCTTGAAAGATATACCTGACTCTTCCCAGCATTAATCAATTGTCCTGAATGCAATGCATATGTATTAAAAAATTCCTTTACTTTTTTCACACAATCAATTGATCCATTCAAGAAAACCATAATATCATCCGCATAGGCCAAATGAGATATTTTCATTTCACAACCATTCTTGAAATATAACTTGGGATTTTTTGTATAAAGATCTTCCAGGCCCCTGGAAAGAAATTCAGATGCAATAATAAAAAGGAAAGGGGATAATGGATCACCTTGTCTTAGTCCTCTCTTAGCCTGAAAGAAACCCGCTAATTGACCATTAATACGAATAGAAAACCAACAGAAAGCAATACATCTCCTGATCATATCAATGAAATTATCTGAAAAACCAAAAGCAACCATAATTCTAAATAACAAATTCCACTGCACTCTGTCAAACGCCTTTGCCATGTCTAACTTCATGATTATGTTTCCTCCTCGGATATGATGGTTCAATTTGTGCGTTAGCTCTTGGGCTAATAAAATGTTATCCGAGATTACTCTTCCCTCCACAAAACCACTCTGAGCTGGAGATATTATCTTATGCAACAATTTCCTCAGTCTATTTGCCAGCAATTTAGAGATTATTTTGTATGAAACATTACATAAACTAATAGGTCTAAACTCTTGCCATTTCTGTGCACTCTCTTTTTTTGGTATCAGCACAATAGTTGTAGCTGCCATTCCTTTTGGCAAAGATCCACCTTCAAAAAAATCTAAAACAGCTTGTAACACATCCTCTTGCACAATATCCCAACAGGAAACATAAAAGGCTACAGAAAAACCATCTGAACCTGCTACACTGTCTTGATCCATTTCCCATATTATTTGCTTTACTTCCTCCATAGAAGGCATAACTGTCAAAATTGAATTTTCTTCTGTTGATATAGTCTCTGGTATATGCTGAAGATTAGCTGCTCTATCATTAAGCACTTCACCAGTAAGCAATTGCTCAAAATATTTGACTCCCGAAGCTCTTATTAATTCAGATTTCTCTAAACATTCCCCTTCATCCCATATTCTGAAAATCCTATTAGTTATCTTCTTTGTTTGGATCATATCATGAAAAAACTTTGTATTTTTTTCTCCTTCACTCCTCCATTTAACCGCTGCCCGTTGCCTCCAAAATTCATCCTCCATTTGAAGTGTTTTAAATAAATGAGCTTGAAACTTGTTTTTATTAATCAAATTCTTTTCTGTAGGCTCCAAGTCAAACTGCTTTTCCACAAGAGAATATTGCTCTTCTGCTATCTTCCTGTTATCATGAATGTTTCCAAACACTTCCTTATTCCACCACTTTAAATGAGTCTTTAACCTTTTCAATTTTATCTGTAACTTTAACAGGCCATAACCTGAGCAAGGTAAGTTCCAATTTAGCCTTACCGTTTGCATAAACCCATGATGTCTAAGCCACATCCTCTGAAATCTGAAAGAAGCCACTACCTGCTCAAATTTTGGAAAGGAAATCAACAAAGGGCAATGATCAGAAGCCGCCCGGCTGAGATGTTCCACCTTAATTGAAAATCCTTGCCTTTGCCAAGATGAAGAGATCAATACTCTATCAAGTCTTTTCCATATCCTGTTATTTGTCCAAGTAAATTGATCACCCACAAAACCTGCATCAATCAATCCAGTGTTCATTATAAAATAGTTAAAATCTTCTATTGCCCCAACTCTTGATGCACCACCTGCAGAGTGTTCATATAAATTTGCAATGACATTAAAATAACCACCAACCATCCAGAAATCCTCATTGTTTGGCTTAAGCTGAAACAATATTTCCCATAATTCATATCTACCTTCCCTTGAACATTTAGCATATACAATAGTAACTAGCATTTTAATCGGAAACATGCCTGATTTCAATTTAAGATGAAGGAATTGATCATGATTTTCCAACACTACACAATCTATATTAGCATCATGAGCAAACCATATTTTCCCTGAATAGTTAGAAACAGCCGAAAAGAAACCTAATTTTCTTGAAATTAATGTTGGATCAAGAGAACCGATAGAGGGGGGGTGAATATCAAAAAACGTTCGGATTTAATATGAGAGAAATTGCACAGCGGAAATTAAAATCAACACACGAACACAAGTGGTTTTACTTGGTTCGGAGCCTAGGTCGACTCCTACTCCAATGCCCACGATCGTTGATCGTTTACTTTGGGCAATTCTATATGAGGCGCAAAAGCAGTTTACAAAGATTGATTACAGAATAAGTGCAGTAAATTAAAAATCAACTCTTCTTTACCGACGTCCGGAGAAGATGGTATTTTCGGAGCAGTTGGACATCGTCGGCGCTTGAGTCTCGTGTCGGGAGGTTTCCAGAGCAGAGTGCGGGAGCAGAAGAGCGTAGAAGTGTTGGAAAACTTGGATGTCCTGAAGCCTTGGTTCGAGGGCCTTTTTATAGGCCCTGGGGGCGCCCGGAACGTCGGGGGCGTCCCCCCACGTGTCAACCGATCCGCCTCGGTCTCGGTCAGATTTGATCCCTCCTAAATCGGGATCAAACTTTGACGGGGGCGCCCTGATCGCTGGGGGCGCCCGGGTTGACCAGGTCAGCTCTCTTATCCGCTGGCTTCGAGGGGAGCTGCTTCGGTACTTGGTGCTGGGGGCGCCCGGGAGCAGCGGGGGCGCCCAGGAGCAGCGGGGGCGCCCGGGAGCACGGGGGCGCCCCGCTCAGCAGCTGTTCGAAGCCTTCCTTACTTACATTGTTTTGTATGCACCTTGGGGGCTCCCGGGACACTCCGGGTGCCCTACTCAGCCACTGCCTCACTCCTTTGAGGCTCTCTGAGCTGCAGACACTCGTTTCTTTGGTCCTGCATCCAGGGTTAGTCCAAAACAACATAAAATAATAATGTGTTAGTTTATACAACCTTAGCTGTCTTGGTTCTGACTTTGGGCCTCCAAAATGGAGCCCTAGGTCGAACCGACGCCTACTGTTCCCTCGACGGGGAACGCGTCCTCACCTACTCCTCTCGGGAGAATGTCCTGATGCCAACCTCTCCTCTGGTTGGACTTTTGCCTGGCGGTCCTTTGCCAGGTCTTGGATACCGAGCTGTCCTTCGCCTGGTGCCTAGCATTCCTTCGCTAGGGCTTCAGTCCCAAGCTGTCCTTCGCCTGACGCCTAGCATTCCTTCGCTAGGGCTTTTCACCCTGGCATTCCTTCGCCAGTGCCTAGCAGTCCTTTGCTAGGGCTTTGTATCCTGGCAGTCCTTCGCCTGGTGCCTAGCAGCCCTTCGCTAGGACTTTGTTTCCTGACAGTCCTTCGCCAGGTGCCTAGCATTCCTTCGCTAGGACTTTGTCTCTGCACACTTGAGTAACATTGTTAGATCACAAATAAACTTAACTTTGAATCCTTTGCCAATATCAAAACAAGGTTCGATATAGTGCTTCCTGCACCAACAATCTTCCCCTTTTTGATTTATGGCAACACAATTCAAAGTTAAGTAAAAAATATATACAGTTTAAGCAAAAAGATAAAAACACAATGAAGTATGAATATAATAGATTTAAAAAAAATTCTTTATTTCTCATACGCCCCCTAAAATCCTGAATTCATGTGTTAACACACTTAACTTTGACCTTTCCTCCCCCTTTGATATATATCAAAAACATACATGGGTGAAAAAGGTTTCTAATAGAGAGTTTTGAGTTTGTGTAAAACTTCTAAATTTTGACAAAACTTTTTACACTTAGAAAATTTTCCATTTTGAAAAGCTTTGCAAGCCTAAATTTTGAAAAAAACTTTTTATTTACAAGACTTTGCAAAAAGAATAAAAAACTTAGAAGAATTTTCTTGGACACAATTTAGGCATTAAAAAAAATAACATCTTTATGGAATTTCTAGACAAGTTTTTCACCAAAAGAAACTCTACTTAGAAACATTTGCCAAAAAGAATTCAAAGGGTTTTGCTCAGACAAATTTTGTTTACTAAGGAAAGTTTTACTTTTGAAAAAACATGTATTTAGAAACATTTAGATACACTTAGAAAGGAAACATTTAGTTATACTTAGAAAGTTTTGAAGCACTAGAAATACTTGACAGTAGATTGAAATTTTACCAACACTTAGCATTTAAAATTACTTTGAAATATTTAGAAATTTTTGCTTTTTGAAACAGAGATGAAAGTTTATCCAAAAAAAACATTCCTTTCTCTCTTTCTTGTTCTCCCCCTTAAATATATTTTGAAATAAGTGTTAAGGAAAAAGTTTGTGTATCAGAGCCTATGAGTTTTGAAAACATAGAAATACTTAGTATTGTTCTTGAAAGCATAGCAAAAGCTAAAATTGCACGAACAAAACAAAAATTGTATTTGTAGGCAAGTCTTTGTCAAATTCACGTGTTTAGAACACTATTGCCTTGAAAAGTATTAGTACTTTACATTATATCGAAGTACTTTTTAAAAAAATATGCATTTACAAAAATATAAGTATTATTTGAAAAATATGCATTTTTAAAAAATATGCAAGTACTTTTAAAAAACAGATTGAGCCTTTTTGGAAAGTCTAAGTACTGTTTTTTGAAAACTATTAGACTTTGAAAAATATAAGTAGTTTTTGAAGAGTATTATGCATTTTGAAAATATTTTACTTGACTAGGTTTCTTTTCCAGTTTGACATAATCCTAGAAAACCTTGTTAACTACAAGGACATTTTCCTAAGTGTCCTGGAAAATTTTCAAACTCAAGTAAATATTATTTCTAAAATACTTTCATAAGCCACAAGACTTTTGAAAAAATAAAATAATAGTATTTTGAAAGAAAGATTATTTAAGTTTTCAAAAGGATTTTAAACTTGCAGTGCATGAAAACATATAATTTTAAAAAAATATTCAATAATTCTTTTAATTTAATCTCCCCCTAAGCTTGACCCAGTCCTAGGAAGCTTGTTGACTACAAGCGATCTTCCTATGAGTTTTAAGGTTTGATTTAAATTATAAGAATTATCTAATAACTTCAAAACAAATAATTACAAAAAAAAACACTTCAAAAATTCTTCTTTTGACTCAAACTCCCCCTAAATTTGACACATCCTAGGAGTCCTTATAGATCATGAAGTGGACCTTTCTCTGTGCCTTTAGGGTTTATTAAACTCAAAAGAATAATTTTGAATGATAATTTTCAAGGAGATACATTTTTGAAAACATAACTTGAAATGATAACACAGTTTTTGAAAAATATTTTGAAATAATGATAATTTTTCAAACAGATAGTAGTATAAGAAGGTTTTTGAATCAATTTTTGAAAACCTTATCGAGATGATAATAAGATTTAGAGCATAAGGTTTTTGAAAAAAAATTTAAATTTTTTGAAAAGTATTAAAAGAAACTCCCTCTATATCCGACACAGTCTGACTTTTATCTAAGTTCCTTAAGGGGTTTCAGTGTGCAGGTTTGACTATGTTGACTAGGGTTGACTATTTTGACTAAGTTTGACCAATCAATGACTAAAACAAAACAAGCCCTAGATTATATTTAAAACTAGTCTATCGAGATATTTAACATGAAATTTCATATTAAAAAATGTTAGAAATGAAAAAGTAGGGTATAGTACAATAAATTGACAAAACAAAATAGAGATAAGTTTGAGTAACTTTTGCAAACCTTTTCATTTAAAAGGATAGTGAATTATACTTTTAGATCCTAGATGTCTCACCCAGTTCTGCGTGATTAAGCATGTTAACCTTATGGGTTTTGTGAGACAAATATTTTAATTTTGAAAACATGGTTAATTTTGAAAAGTTAGATTAATTTTGAAAATAATTAGTTTTAAATTTATTTAAAAAAGGAATATTTGAATCTAAGATTAACTGAACATTTGTGTTAGATTCGAATTTGACAAAGAGTAAATTGAATTTGAATTTCAAAAATTGACTTCCAGGTCTTGGCCTTCTTTGGCCGTAGCCTTATTGGATCATCAACCCTTTCCTTGACAAAGCTTTTTAGTGAAATTTCATTTTCAAAATTACTTTTTGAAAAATTCTGGTCTAACTAGCTTGGGTCTTGGATCAGTAGCTTCGGCTAGTTCCGCCAAGATGGCTTCCCTAACGTACTATCATCTCACCTCCACCCAATACTATGTTGTTCAACTTTCAGTTAAACTGTTTTGCCCTTAAACTATTCAATCCTAATTTTAAGCAAAAAAAAACATAAAAATAAAATAAAAAGAAACATACAATTAAAGCAAAAAAATGATCTAAGTTACATCATAATCGTAATAATATTCTGGATTATCAAAAACAACAATATTATGAATTAAATTTTCTAACAAATTAGCCTTAACTAATTTATAAGATTCAATCATATTATTCGTGGTAAATAATGAATTTTCAAATACTGTAAACTTACCTTTCCATATCGTTTGTCCAGTGCTCTTGTAATGATCACGAGCTGATCGGACCATATTGGGTCGATCTCCCTCATTGTCTTCTGATTCCGAGTCTGAGTCGGACTCGGGTACCGGTTGAAGCTTCTTCTTTGGAGTTTTTCCTGCACTTGAAATTATACCTTCCTCGACCATTATAGTATCAGTCTGATTATTTAATTGTAATTCTGGAACAAATTCAAAATTGGTTACCATTTTTGTCTCAATCACTTTGCCTTCTAACTCTGGCTCAAATTCGCAATCAAGTATCGAGTCTATCTCATCTTTTGATCCGAAGTTAACTTTGAAGTCGGGTGCTGATTCTTCAATATCGGAGCTCTCTTCGTGTAGATTGATTAACTTTTCCCACATCTCCTTGGCACAGTTGAAGGATCCGACCCACTTCAATTCTTTATTGGTTAGGCCACATTGTAGGATTGCAGTTGCCCTTGCATCCGTCTCGATCTTCCTCAGAGTTGGTTCATCCAGTTGGTCCCACGTAATTGATAGTCCATCTTTTGTAGGGAGGTAGAACCCTGTTTGAATGATCATCCATATGTCTATATGAGCCTTCAGACGGAACTCCATTTGACTTCTCCAATAATTGAAGTTCTCGCCGGAGAATAGCGGTGGACGGGCACTGTTCCACTCTTGGTTGGCCATTTAGATTTAACCTCGTACAGAAAAGAAGTAACAAAAATGTACCAAGACTTGGTCTTGGATTAGTAGTGCGGGAGAATGGAAAAAATAGCTCAAAATAAATGTAGCACAAATTTCGAGGCAGAATAATAATAAAATGATAAAAATAATTTATGATAAATTTTTGAAAATATTTATTTTGTCTATTCTGATTAATGATGAAAAAGTGAGACTTTAATGTTTAAAAAAAAATTAGCTCGAATTAAGGTAGCACGAATTTCGAGGAAAATATTAAAATAATAATAAAAAAAGTTTATGACAAATTTTCATAAATTATTCGTTTTATCAATTTTGACTTATAGAGAAAAAATAAGAATATTTTAAACACACCTACAGATATTATTTGTTTGAAAATAAAAAGCAAAAAAGATCGAGTGGTTTTGATTAACAAAAAAGAAAAGAAATAAAAGAAATTTCGTAAATCCGAAAAATTCTTAAATTGGTGGTTGCACCAAATTTGAGCTTCCCTGCTCTGATACCACTTGTTGGATCGAAAGAACCGATAGAGGGGGGGGGGGGTGAATATCAAAAAATGTTCGGATTTAATATGAGAGAAATTGCACAGCGGAAATTAAAATCAACACACGAACACAAGTGGTTTTACTTGGTTCGGAGCCTAGGTCGACTTCTACTCCAAGGCCCACGATCGTTGATCGTTTACTTTGGGCAATTCTATATGAGGCGCAAAAGAAGTTTACAAAGATTGATTACAGAATAAGTGCAGTAAATTAAAAATCAACTCTTCTTTACCGACGTCCGGAGAAGATGGTATTTTCGGAGCAGTTGGACATCGTCGGCGCTTGAGTCTCGTGTCGGGAGGTTTCCGGAGCAGAGCGCGGGAGCAGAAGAGCGTAGAAGCATTGGAAAACTTGGATGTCCTGAAGCCTTGGTTCGAGGGCCTTTTTATAGGCCCTGGGGGCGCCCGGAAAGTCGGGGGCGCCCCCCCCCCCACGTGTCACCCGATCCGCCTCGGTCTCGGTCAGCTCTGATCCCTCCTACATCGGGATCAAGCTTTGACGGGGGTGCCCTGATCGCTGGGGGTGCCCGGGTTGACCGGGTCAGCTCTCTTATCCGCTGGCTTCAAGGGGAGCTGTTTCGGTACTTGGCGCTGGGGGCGCCCGGGAGCAGCGGGGGCGCCCAGGAGCAGCGGGGGCGCCCGGGAGCACGGGGGCGCCCCGCTCAGCAGCTGTTCGAAGCCTTCCTTACTTACATTGTTTTGTATGCACCTTGGGGGCGCCTGGGACACTCCGGGCGCCCTACTCAGCCACTGCCTCACTCCTTTGAGGCTCTCTGAGCTGCAGACACTCGTTTCTTTGGTCCTGCATCCAGGGTTAGTCCAAAACAACATAAAATAATAATGTGTTAGTTTATACAGCCTTAGCTGTCTTGGTTCTGACTTTGGGCCTCCAAAATGGAGCCCTAGGTCGAACCGAATCCTACTGTTCCCTCGACAGGGAACACGTCCTCACCTACTCCTCTCGGGAGAATATACCTGATGCCAACCGCTCCTCTGGTTGGACTTTTTCCTGGCGGTCCTTTGCCAGGTCTTGGATACCGAGCTGTCCTTCGCCCGGTGCCTAGCATTCCTTCGCTAGGGCTTCAGTCCCAAGCTGTCCTTTGCCTGGCGCCTAGCAGTCCTTCGCTACGGCTTTTCACCCTGGCATTCCTTCGCCAGTGCCTAGCAGTCCTTTGCTAGGGCTTTGTATCCTGGCAGTCCTTCGCAAGGTGCCTAGCAGCCCTTCGCTAGGACTTTGTTTCCTGGCAGTCCTTCGCCAGGTACCTAGCATTCCTTCGCTAGGACTTTATCTCTGCACACTTGAGTAACATTATTAGATCACAAATAAACTTAACTTTGAATCCTTTGCCAATATCAAAACAAGGTTCGATATGGTGCTTCCTGCACCAACAATTAACAGTCCATCAAAAGGAATCATAGGTTCCAAAATACCTATGAAATTCAAGTGAAATTGATTTTTTAGAAATAGAACTCTTCAAATTGAAGAAGAATTACCAATGCCCCTGATATTCCAAATCATTTCTGCCATTAAAACATTTGAGAGTAAGAAACCCTTTGTGTTTGAGATTTACTTCTTGTAACCCGATGGGATGTATCAGGAGGAGCCTTTTTATTAGTTTCCTTTCTTGGGGAACTCTGTTGTATACATTTAGATAAGGAATTTGTCCTCTGGAGCATTCCTCTTTCCCCTTCATCAGATTCCAATTCCTCCAAAAAGGATATAGATTTTTCTAAATTCCCAGAATCTTTTTGATTATCTGATAACAAAGGAAAACCATGTTGATGCTGATCCACTTGTATTTGATTAATATTACAATCTTCCTTTTGATCATTTACTATTTCTCTAGATGCTAAACATTTCTGAAAATTCTGTGACATTTTCTGTTCAGTTAACCTTTCTTCTTCCACATCTGTTGCCTCTGCAGAAAGCTCGACTACTATTGCCTTGCCTTTGTCATTTTTCTTGTTAATATCTTCCAAAACAGGAAGGAAAATTTTGTTCCTCATTTTCCTGTGTCTCTTTTCTTTGGATATTTATTAGAAATGTCCTCTTCAATAGAATTCTGAACTGCTCTGTATTCTTTTCTATTTTCCTTATCATTCCTATTTCTGGATTCATCCCTTTTATCTATACCATCTCCTATTTCCATCAAAAAAATCAGCATTTGGCTCAATATTTTCTTCCTGTTCCTCATCCACTAAAGTATCCAACATATGAAATTGATTTCCAAAAGCATTTTCCACCCTATTTACATTGAATTGGTGTTCTGTTTCTTTTTGTTTCTGCTCCCAAATTTGTTGCCCTGTTTTATTAATTTCTCCAGCTTTTGTAGCAACAGAGAAACCTCCATTTCCTTTACCAATTCCTTCTGTATATTTTTGATTCAATTTAACTCGCAAATCAACAGCTGGTAACTTATCTGATCTGTTTTTGCCCCAATCAGGCTTTGGCCGATTTCCTTTTACATTACATTCTTCAGTTGAATGTCCCAAATGGAAACAATGAATACAATACTTTGGATACTTTTCATATACTACCCTTTGTAAGCGCTTTTCCTCACCAATACCAATCCAGAAATCTTCTATCATTGGTTCTAATAGATTTATTTCCACACAAACTCGTGCCATATATAACCTAGATCCATCAGCCGTGGCTTCATCGATTTTGATTGGCATTCCCACTATCCTTGTTGCTGAATATAGACTAGTTTTATTGAACATATGGATTGGGAAATCTGGAAACTGTATCCAAACAAGAACAACTGATGATTCTGATTCATAGGAGAAATGAGGAGACCATTTGAATATGCGTAAGGGCACCCCTCCAATATACCAGATACCTCTTGCCCAAACTCTTGCCATGTCTTCATTAGAAGTTAAATGCAAGAAAATATGTCCCGCACACAGAAATCGTATATTGTAAAAACTGGATAACCCTAGATTTTTGAAAGCTTGCATTGTAACAGCGAGGCAAGGTCGTTTACCTGAGAATTTTCCAATGAGGGAAAATTTATAAGAATCAGCCATTGCCGAGACCTCCTCCTCCATGTAGAAGATGCCAGGTTTGTTATTATAGATTGTCGCCTCCTTGACTACTTCTCCAATCTCAGCGAATTCCTTCTTTGAAGCATGGGGCGAGCTTGGCCTCAAAATTGCAGCGTATGTAACTGATCGATCCCGTGGCGCCGCCTGTTGTGGCTGAGTTCCCTCCGTAGCTTGTGAACCCTCCGTACGGTTACAAAATATGTAAAGGAACACCAATGTGGAGCTGTTAGGGAAGGTGTTGATCATCATGCATGCTCTTCATCATTTGTTGCTTCTTTTGTTGAAGAGCAATTTCTTCATAATGAACAATACAAACCAAGTATGATTATATCAGATATTAAAGTTAGATTTGGAGTGACCATATTATACAGAAAAGCATACATAGTTAGGGAGAAAGCATTGAAAAAGGTTGTCGGAGATTATGATGAGGCATATAGAGATCTTCCACAATATCTGCGTGAGTTAAGAGCTAGAGATCCTAAAACTTATGTGACACTATACAGGAATGGTGACAATCAGTTCCAGCAGTGTTTTTGGGGTTTTGGTGCTTGCAGAAGGGCGTTCAGGTCTTATTTAAGTAGACTTATAGGAATTGATGTCACACACTTAAGAGGAAAGTATCTGGGTGTATTGTTGATTGCTACGACGATTGATGGTAATGACAATGTTCTCCTAGTTGCCTTTGCAATTGCTGAAGTTGAATGTGGGTATGCATGGGAGTGGTTTTTGGAGCATACAAAGAGGTACTTTGCTGTTGATGATCACTCAATCACCATAGTATCAGATAGACATCGGGGCATTATATCAGTAGTTAGAAAAGTCTACACAAACGCACATCATGCTTTTTGTTGCCACCACATGTCTTGTATTATGGTAACTGATACTGGAAGTAGGGATGCTTTAGGTTTGTTTTGGGCAGCAGCACAAGCCAACACAACACTCCAATATGATATGATAATACAGACAATGCTTGAAAAACATCTAGATGCCCATAAGTGGCTTCAGAACATTGACCCTAAAAGGTGGGCAAATGCACATTTTACTGGGAGAAGGTATAGAATGCTTACCACGAATTGTGTGGAGAGCTTAAATACTTTGTTCAAGTCCACACGTGAGCTTCCCATAAATAGGTTAATTGATACTACCAGAAGAAAAGTAGCTCAATGGTTCTTTTACCGTAGAGAGGAAGTCTCCAAATGACATGTTGCTTTGACACCTCATGCTACAAAATAAATGGATTCAAGGAGAGAGAAAACTAGAGCTTATAAGGTTCACCCTTACTCTCAATCAGAAATGGAAGTAGAAAAATGGGGTACTTTATACATTATTGATTTGAAAATTTTTTTTTGTCATTGTGGGGAGTTTCAAATTTCAGGACTCCCTTGCTCACATGCTATTACCGTAATCATTCACAGGAGCATTATTTTTATTCAGAAACTTGGAAGTGGGTTTACATGGATCGTATTTTACCTTGTAGAAGCAAGCAGTTTTGGCCTATAGGCGTAAATGACATTATAGTTCTCAGTCCCCGTAGCCTTGTGCAGCCTGGTAGATGAAAGAAGGCACGGATTGAGTCCAGACACAGTGGCAAGGTGAAACTAAAATACAATCGATGCAAACAACTTGACCACAATAGAAGGACATGTAGAATGCCGCCAGCATCAAGGTCTTGAGTTAATTGGTATATGCATTGTAGGAATATTCTGATTGAAGTGTATATTTTGTAAGCAGGAGAAATGAATGTATATATTTTGTATATTATACAACCATAGTATTGTCAAAATACTAGTTGTTGTTAATGTTGTCACTTGAAGAAGTATTTCAATATTATGATACATATCAATGCCTTGTGTAATTCAATGTAAGCAGAAAAGATCAGTCCTCAGATTTCTGAACCACAAGATTGTTATTTCAGGTCCTGAAGTCGTGAAGTCCTCTATTTTCTGAATATCTGTCAGTTGAGCTCCTCTTATTTCTGATTTTTTGATTCATTGTTCTGTACCAACTGATACTATATCAACACGTAATTGAGACTCATTACGACTACGTTTGGAAACCAAAAATACTATCTGGTAGCTAAACTCTAACTACTGATAATGAGTTTTGAGAAATTCAAATATCCTAGGTCCATCATAAAAATCTCCTTGTGTGCCAAATTCTGAAAATATGAGGTCATGATGTGCATGGAATCCAATTGTGGTATGCAATGCCTTGTATTTAGGTACTCTCGAGTTGCAACCTTCTTGTTTCATTATTAAAATATTGTCAGAACATGTACATTTATATAAAAGATTGTCGTATAAGTATTTAATCATACTTGTAAGCAGGTTTTATTAAATTTTTTGCAATCTGATTTCAGACCCACATTGGGCCTGAACCAGAGGCTTTCAGGCTCAACGTGGGCCTAAAATGAGATTATTTCAGGCCCAAGCTAGGCCTGACATGAGTTTATTTCAGGTCCACGCTGGGCCTGAAATGAGATTATTTCAGGTCCAGCGTGGGCTTGAATCAGTTTGTTTCAGGCCCTGAGTGGGCCTGAAATTAGATTGTTTCAAATGATTACATCATAAGCAAATGATTACAGCATAAGCAAGGTTCAATATTACTGATGGTATCGATAACAATTACAGATTATAGCTTATATATTATATAAAAACAAGGATCGAAAGCAATGTTTCATTGATTTTAAAAGGATTACATACATTGTACAAATATACAATGTTTGTCATGACACTTACATATGCATTGTATGAACAAAGCACAATCGAACCTAAAAAAACCAATATTGTCATTGTTCTCATCTTATAAATCCAACCATGAAATCAATTGTTATGTTTAATAAAAAAAACATCATCTTACGATCTGCTTTGGGTGGGTCCTTGTACTAAAATTTTATTAAAGTCTATCCCAGATATGGAAGGCAATACAAGATATTCCATATCTTGTAATATGACCAGTTTAAATGTTTGAAAAACACCACCTACACAGATATTACATTAGTAACAATTATATTGCATTGAAACTTTTTGTAGAGGTATATATATGAAATAGAAAACTTAGTTTTTTCAAATTTGGCAGTGCACCCTTCTGTGACGCCTGAAATGAGATTAATTCAGGCTCACGTTGGGCCTAAAATGAGATTATTTCAGGCCCACACTTGGCCTGAAATGAGTTTATTTCAGGCCCATGCTGGGCCTGAAATGAGATTATTTCAGGCCTAGCGTGGGCCTGAATCAGTTTGTTTCAGGTCCTGAGTGGGCATGAATATAGATTGTTTCAAATGATTACAGCAAAAACAAGGTTCAATATTACTGATGGTATTGACAACAATTATAGATTATAGCTTATATATTACACAAAAACAAGGATCGAAAGCAATGTTTCATTGATTTCAAAAGGATTACATACATTGTCCAAATATATAATGTTTGTCATGACACTTACATATGCATTGTATGAACAAAAGCAATATTTACAGATTTATCTTCCAGAACTTGTCTCTCATTATTTTATATCCCACCTGAAATCGATAAACTTTCATTTGCTTTTGGCTAAACTCTGTAGATCTTTGAAAGTCCAGACTTTCAACATATCGCATAATGAAAAAAGCACAATCCAACCTGAAAAAACCAATATTGTCATTGTTCTCCTCTTATAAATCCAACCATGAAATCAATTGTTATGTTTAACAAAAAAAACATCATCTTACGATCTGCTTTGGGTGGGTCCTTGTACTATAATTTTATAAAGTCTGTCCCCGATATGGAAGGCAATCCTTTATTCCATATCTTGTAATATGACCAGTTCAAATTTTAAAAAAATGCCACCTACACAGATATTACATTAGTAACAATTATATTGCATTGAAAGTTTTTGTAGATATATGAAATAGAAAACTTACAATTTTTTCAAATTTGGCAGTGTACCCTTCTGTGGCGCCGAGAGAATTATAATGATGGATACTACCTTCCTCGAGGTCAATAATCAATAGATGCCAATGATCATTTGCATTATTTAGAGGACAGATGTTATATCTAATTGGCTTATCTGTATCAGTAGCAATTGTTTGTTCAAATGCTGCAGCGTGAATAACCTCAAACAGTTCCTATGTTTATTAAAAAGGAAATGTTAGTGGACTAAATTGTAGAAAAAAACAATAAAATAACTTGCTAATTTACTTACATCTAACCCCACCCCACAGAATATGGAGGGGTGGTATGGTGAGTTACAGGATTTTACTTCATTTACAAGAATTGCCCAGTATATATTTATGCAATCCCCGGTGGTGTAGTCATTCCAATCAAATATTGTCAAAAATGATTGCATATCTAATGAAAATGTCCCATTCGACCATACTGGATTATTCTGATACCTACGTGAACACAATATAAGCAACTTAATAAGAAGGTGAATGAATAAATTTTATTAATGAATGAGAATAATCATAATTGTTTTACAAATTCATGCAATCGCAATAACAACTAACTCACTTTAATTTACTAAGCTTTAATAAGGTTTCAGTAATCTCTGCATCTTTATTCTTCTTAAAAAATGCCTTGGCATTCTTCAAGATTTTACTTTTCACCTTTTGAATTTCTTTTGCTTTAGCTGCCTGTTATTCAGATATGTTTGTTTAGGTTGAGGTTGCAGATGTTGTTGTTTGTGTTGTAGTTTGTGACATTGATGGGGCAGGAGCCTCCGCATCTTGATCTTCATCTTCATCCTCATCCTGAACAACTTCTTTGCCCTTGCCTTTGGCCTCGTAGGCTGGTCTGACCTGAGTTATTTTCCTTTTTTTGGCAAGTAGCTCACCTTCATCTGACCCTTTGCTTTCCAATTGTTTATGCAGCTTCATGATTCTCTGGTTAGCCTAGAGTATGATCGTTTCTCTTACAGCTGTTATTTTTTTGTAGTGCTCATCTTGGTTTTTAAGTTGGGAATCTTTATCACTAATTATTGTATCCTTTTCAGCAATTTCATCTTTTTGTTTAAGCTGAGACTCCTTCTCTGCAATTATTATTTCCTTCTGAGCAATAATTTGATCCTTATCACTGATGGCTGTTGCCCTGTTAATTTTAACATCCTCCAAACTTTTAAGTGCTATAGTTAATTATTGTTGTAAGGTATCAATTTGTTCTTGTTTTTCTATACATAGATTGCAGGCTTCAATTTCAAAGGCCTATAGCCTTCCTTCTGCTACCTGGCTTCCTTCTGGTGCATGCTATAATAACTCACAGTGTACCTCAACTGGTTGAGGTGGAGGAGAGTAGAGAGGTACCAAATCAAGCTCTGACTCAGCCAGAATTAAATCAACAATAATTAAATTTGTGGCCACACGGTCTATCCTCCTCTTGATACTCTCAACATGGGCTTTAGGCCAAGTCCAGCGAAGTATTCTTGGAAATCTATGAGGATGTTCTGGAGCAGCAATACTAATATGTTCACTCAACCATACTTGCAACATGATTATATTCTATAATTAATATCCATCATATCATATATGAGCAGGTATATGTACTCTAACTTACAGCCAAAATATTTGGAAATCCCTTGAGCAAGGGAGCCTTGCCCGTTTGGCTTGAATCACCTACATTTGTTCTATGCCTTAGTGTAACCTCCTTTCCAATGGAATCCAACTGAGGAACCATGAAATTGTAGACGGCATTGCACCAATTATAGGTTGTTAGGTTGTCAAAATCATCTACGCAATCAATTAGTGACAGGGCAGGAATGACAAGTATGCTGCTAGTAGAAGATAGAAGAGCCCAGATTCCAAATGAACAAATTCAAACTCGAAAAAGATCTTTCTGATTCTCGAAAAATAAGGGGCAAAGGGATTGATCGAGAAAGATTTCTTGTTCTTATCTTATTATAAGATTACAAGATCGTGATTTGATCCGCATATGTTTGGTAAAAAGAATAATCTTCCCCTTTCCTTTGATCATAAATGGAATGTGTTCGATTGGAATGATGCGAACCCAAAGAGAAGAAGTCTCAAGAACACACAACAAATGGAAGAAAGAGAGAAAGATAGTTTAAATCGAAAAGATGGAGAATGAAAGAAAGAAACCTCGACCCAATGCTTAAGGAAGCACGAACCTTGGTATAGAAGAAGAAGAGGATAGACGCCACAACCTTGGGATGGAGGTTGATAAGTCTTGAACGCCACAAGGGGATGCTTGATAAGTTCTGTCTTAATGAAGAACCAACAAGTGAGAGCCTCACCATGTAGTAGATTGAATAAGCCAAAAGTTACATGTTGTGGCCGCCACCCCCTTAATTTATAGCTATAGGGTGACCTAAAAACCCTAAAAGGCCAAAAGGAAGCTCATTTAGTAGAGGCCTATGTAGACTACATAGGCCTGTTGAGCTCTTGACACCATTATAACCCAAATAAAGCTAGAAATTGGGCATAAATTGAACCCACAAAATTAACATATCCCTCTTACATAGACAAGAGACTAAGGAGACTAGTTAAGCTTATCTAAGGCTTGAATTAGGTTGACTAAGCCGTATGACTTGCTCTTGGTCAAACCTTCTTCAATGGTAGCTTTGGCTTTCACATCTTCAATTAGCACATTAAGTGCTTCTTTCATCTTTTTAGCCTTAGCCCTTGTAATTGGGCCTCCTTTGATGCATAATGGATCATCAACATCTTCTAGAGTGGGTTGAGCATGATCCATATCGTTAGCTTGTTGGGCAACTTGTTCACCTCCTTTGTCTCCATCAGTTAGGTTGTCAAAATCATCTACGCAATCAATTAGTGATAGGGCAAGAATAACAAGTATGCTGCTAGTACCACAAAATAGAACTGTAGAAAAAAATAGAGTATATACAACTGACAATAGAGCTTGGCAGAACAACTTGACTCTTCAAAATACTGCTTGTACAGTGGGCTGGAGGCCTCGTTCAAATCAAGTTGGACTATCTCTCCATTGTCAGGTAGCCCTAGAATAAGTGATATATCAATCTTTGTGAATTTCAGATTTTTCCCATGGAATACAAAGCTCTGTTCTTCTTCATCTCAATTATCGAACATATTTTGAACCTGGGGTCTTACACATGAAGTATTAGGGAGGTCCAGGACCCAACAAAAGGGTGTATCTCGAAGCAACTGTTCTTGTGCTGGTGTGGGTGGAACTGAACCAATAAAATTTTAGAAATGGCAAAGGCTACTTTTCCAGTTCATTCGTTTAGTTCGACCTCTGTTGACAAAACTTGTATAGTTGCTAAACAATTTTCTTTTTCCTTGTGTCAACTATTTTTTTTACTTCCACCAGGGCCTTGCTGTTTCTTCGATTTTTTGGAAGCAGGTTGCTTTGAAGATGATCTTTTTGGCGCCATTCCGAACTTAACAACCATCAAACAAAAATTATTTGACACAAACAAATATAACACTTAGATTTCGTTCATAAAGATCCTCCTCATATTTGGTCAAGGAGTGAAGACTATCGCTAACCCTAGGTCAAAAGCAAAAAATAAATGAAAAACTAAATATGGGGGTACGTACATTTCCACTAGTCCGATGAGGAGGACGTCGCCCACACGACTCCAATTGACGAAAGCACGCTAGAACTTCAAATGCCCAGAACCCAGGAGCTACAAGACGATTGCATACGACTAGGATCCCGAGCACGCTTTAAACCTCCATCACTGCTGGGCCTGATATAATAGGATTTCAGGCACAACGCGGGCCTTATTTTTTATATGTATTATTTATTAATTTGAGTTATATTTATTTGTATTTGAAATATATAACATCTACATAACATTTATTTTTATAACTCAATGATATAACATCTGTATTATTCCTTTGTCATACATAACTCTGATTGATTTATATTTTTATTGATTTTGTATTTATAATTTTGTTTATTTTGTGTTTATATGTATTTTTGAAGTGGAAACATATGTATTATTTATAATGTTTCTTGGGTGGAAACATATTTTGTAGTTATAATGTTTCCTTGGTGGAAACATTCCTTGGTTATAACATATGTATTTATAATTTTATTGATTATGTATTATTCTTTGGTCTTATTTATTTTTATTTATCTACATAAAATTTATTTATAATTTATATGTATAACATCTATATAACATTTATAATTTTATTTCCTCAATATTGTATTTATTTTATATTTTTATAACTCAAGTAATTTCGGGCCCTGTGTGGGCCTGAAATCATGTGATTTCAGGCCCACACTAGGCCTGAAATCATGTGATTTCAGGCTCATCGTGGGTCTTAATTCAAGTTATTTCAACCCCTACTTGGATATTTGGATTTCTGAAAACCCTATACCAATAGTTAGAGTAGAGGTAGGAGATGGTATTTTTGGTGACCAACCCTCTAATTTTACAATATTATGGTGGAAAAAGATACTCTGTAGGTCTTTCAGTGAGTTTCCACCCAAACCCACTGATGAACCTAGAATATTTGGATTTCTAAAAACCCTATAGAAATAGTTAGAGTAGAGCTGGGAGATTGTATTTTTGGTGACCAACCCTCTAATTTTACAACATTATGGTGGAAAAAGATAATCTGTAGGTCTATCAGTGAGTTTCCACCCAAACCCACTTATGGACCTAGGATATTTGGATTTCTGAAAACCCTATACCAATAGTTAGAGTAGAGGTGGGAGGTGGTATTTTTGGTGACCAACCCTCTAATTTTACAACATTATGGTGGAAAAGGATACTCTATAGGTCTATCAGTGAGTTTCCACCCAAACCCTCTGATAGACCTAGGATATTTGGATTTCTGAAAACCCTATATCAATAGTTAAAGTAGAGGTAGGAGATAGTATTTTTGGTGACCAACCCACTAATTTTATAACATTATGGTGGAAATAGATACTCTGTAGGTCTATCAGTGAGTTTCCACCCAAACCCACTGATGGACCTAGGATATTTGGATTTCTGAAAATCCTACACCAATAGATAGAGTAGAGGTAGGAGATGATATTTTTGGTGACCAACCCTCTACTTTTACAACATTATGGTGGAAAAGGATACTCTGTAGGTCTATTAGTGAGTTTCCACCCAAACCCACTGATAGACCTAGGATATTTGGATTTCTAAAAACCCTATACCAATATTTAGAGTAGAGCTGGGAGATGATATTTTTGGTGACCAAACCTCTAATTTTACAACATTATGGTGGAAAAAGATACTCTGTAGGTCTATCAGTGAGTTTCCACCCAAACCCACTGATGGACCTAGGATATTTGGATTTCTGAAAATCCTATACAAATAGTTAGAGTAGAGGTGGGAGATGGTATTTTTGGTGACCAACCCTCTAATTTTACAACATTATGGTGGAAAAAGATACTCTATAGGTCTATCAGTGAGTTTCCACCCAAACCCACCGATGGACCTAGGATATTTGGATTTCTGAAAAACCCTATACAAATAGTTAGAGTAGAGCTGGGAGATTGTATTTTTGGTGACCAACCCTCTAATTTTACAACATTATGGTGGAAAAAGATGTTGGTGCAGAATGCACCTAAGTCAAACCTGTGTTTTGATAATGGCAACATAGGTCAAAAGTTAAGTCTTACTTGTTTTCTAACAAGTTACTCTAGTGTACAAGAAAAACCCTAGCGAAGGACTGCTAGGCACTGGCGAAGGAATGCCAGGGTAAAAAGACCTAGAGAAGGACTACTAGGCACTGGCGAAGGAATGCCAGGGTCAAAAGACCTAGCCAAGGACTGCTAGGCTCCAGGCGAAGGACAGCCTGGGATTGAAGCCCTAGCGAAGGAATGCTAGGCACCAAGCGAAGGGCAGCTCGGCATCCAAGACCTGACAAAGGACCGTCAGGCAAAAGTCCAACCAAAGGAACGGTTGGCATCAGGTAAATTCTCCCGAGAGGAGTAGGTGAGGACGCGTTCCCCGTCGAGGGAACAGTAGGCGTCGGTTCGACCTAGGGCTCCATTTTGGAGACCGAAGTCAGAACCAAGACAGCTAAGGCTGTATAAATAAATATTTTATTGCTACATTGTGTTTTGGACTAACCCTGGATGCAGGACCGAAGGAACGTGTGTCTGCAGCTCAGAAAGCCTCAAAGGAGAGAGGCATTGGCTGAGTAGGGCGCCCGGAGTGTCCCGGGTGCCCCCATGGTGCATACAAAACAAATCAAGAAAAGAAGGCATCGAACAACTACTGGGCGGGGCGCCCCCGTGCTCCCGGGCGCCCCCGCTGCTCCCGGGCACCCCCATGCGCATGCCTCGATCCAGAAGCCAGCGAAGCCAGAAGATGAGATTTGACCCGGTCAACCCGGGCGTCCCGAGCGCTCCGGGCACCCCGGTCAAAGCAGATCCCGAGGATAAGGGGATCAGACGCTGACCGAGATGGAACCGGATCGAAGGACACGTGGGGGGCGCCCCCGACATCCCGGGCGCCCCCTGGCCCTATATAAAGGGCCCTCGACCAAGGCTTCAAGGTATCAGTTTTCTCAACGTCTCAAAGCTCTTCTACGCTCGTGCCTTGCTCCGGAAACATTCCAACTCGAGCCGACGACGTCCCGCTGCCCCGAAAAAGTCAATCCACTCCGGACGTCGGTAACAAAGAGCGCAATTCTTTATTATTATTTTAGTGCACTTACTTTGTAACTAAATTCTGTAAACTATTATTGCGCTTTATATAGAATTGCCCAAAGTAAACGGTCAACGACCGTGGGCCTTGGATTAGGAGTCGACACAGGCTCCGAACCAAGTAAATCGACGGTGTCTCTGTGTTGTGTTTTTTTTAACTTCCGCTGTGCAATTGCTCTTTACGAAAATCCGAACGATTTTCGATATTCACCCCCCTCTATCGGTTATCTCGATCCAACAAAAGATACTCTGTAGGTCTATCAGTGAGTTTCCACTCAAACCCACTGATGGACCTAGGATATTTGGATTTCTGAAAAACCCTATACAAATAGTTAGAGTAGAGCTGGGAGATTGTATTTTTGGTGACCAACCCTCTAATTTTACAACATTATGGTGGAAAAAGATAGTCTGTAGGTCTATCAGTGAGTTTCCACCCAAACCCACTGATGGACCTAGGATATTTAGATTTCTGAAAAACCCTATACAAATAGATAGAGTAGAGCTGGGAGATTGTATTTTTGGTAACCAACCCTCTAATTTTACATCATTATGGTGGAAAAGGATACTCTGTATGTCTATCAGTGAGTTTCCACCCAAACCCACTGATGGACCTAGGATATTTGGATTTCTCAAAACCCTATACAAATAGTTAGAGTAGAGGTGGGAGATGGTATTTTTGTTGTCCAAACTTATATGATTATCAGAGGGCCTTTCATACCTGTTCAGGGCCAAAGTAGGCCTGATAACAAGTTATTTCAGGCCCTAGTTGGTCCTGAAATGAAGATATTTCAGGCCCACCTTCGGCCTGAAATCACTTGATTTCAGGCCCATCGTGGGCCTGATATCACTTGATTTTAGGTCCACCGTGGGCCTGAATTCAAGTTATTTCAGCCCCTACTTGGATTCCAAATTTTATTTAAAATAATTTTATAATTATATATTATATTGATTTATATAAAAAAATTCAATATATAGCTACAAGATGTGACCAAATCCTCTAATTTTATTTAAATCCTCTAATTTTATCAACACAGTCTTATAGTTTATTAAACTTAAAACAAGTTTATTGAATTACAAGACAAAATCTGGATACTACCTTAATACAAAATGCATACAAATTTCGGTTCCTTGCACATCATCAAGTCATATTTTCAATTGTTGTTGCAATACGAGTGTTGTAACTCCATAATCAAGATCACTAGTTTGAGTTAACTAAAGAGTTGTTATTTCTGTTGACCAACCTTAGTTCCAATCATTATCAGTTATGTTATCTTATCGTATCAGTTGGCACACAACAACATTGCAGCAACTGGAGGTGAAACAACATCACACAATTGTTTTATTTTTCTTGACAATCAATTATATTTGTATGACAACATCTACATAATCAGAATTTTCCATACAAATGGAGCTACAAATGGAGCTCAATATATTGCAAAGGATTTTTTTACAAGAATACATCGATATTTACTCTCATGTTTTACAAAACATGTCCCTCAGAATATTAACTGTCAGATCAAATCTCATTTTCCTCATGTCTCCTTGTTTGAAATTCATCTTCTCATCATATAGGAGACATCGAACGTATTGCATCACAAAAAAGGCACAGTCCACGCTGAAAATAACAATAAAGTATTTTTTATTTCAATATGTGAGTAAATAAAAGACTTTCATATTTTTAAAATCATCCCCATTTGCTCACCTATATTTTTGTTGGGGACATTTTTGACTAACGGAGGGCCAATTGTCCAAGGGATGATGACTTTGGAGATAATAACCGTAAGTTCCTCGGGACTATAATGTTTAAGTGCTTTTACCTGTAAAATATATCATGATTTTAATAATCACCGTGAATGATGTTTTAGGAAAACTGATTAACATATATATGAATAAAGGTTGCTCACCGCTGAGTCAAAATCATTCTTATATTTATGGCCACTAGCAAGAGAATTTAAATGATTGAAAGTCATGGCTTCTGTATCCACCGCCAACAAGTGAAAGTGTGTATTATCACTGCACAAAGGTATTAAAATATATCTAAACCCTTGTTTTATCATATTAGTCTTCATCACTTAAACGTTGGAAAACTTTCTTGACGATCTTATTGATGCCTAAAAAATTGCATACAGAAAAATTATTAATAGCCAAATCATAATATTAGGTCTTCTACAATCTATCTTGTAAATTTATTTACATCACTTACTGTGAAGAAGGTTGAACAATATATTAACTTGTTGTATGAATACCACATGCGGATGCTCCCCTAAATATAATTTTATAAAAGGCATCAATTACCTCGCCTTTTGTAAAAACCTCTCCATTGAGGATTTGTAAGAATGAATGCAAATTCAAAGCAAAGGGTGCATCCTCCCAAATAAATTCAGATGCCAACCTGCCAAGTAAATTGATAAGATTATATATTAAAGAACAAGATATATTAACTATACCATGTTTCGTAACTTACTTTAGGTTCTCTAATTTATTTATCAGGTAGGTCACTTCTTTATCTTGATTTTTCTTCTTTGAATTCATAAAATGCTTCTTCACAAACTACATCGATACATTTTCAAACAACTAATTAATGACCAAATTCAATAAAAATTTAGATATTTTATATGAAAGTAAATCACATACATCAATGCCTTGTTGCCTCATTTTGTATAGTTCGGAGGTCCTTCTTGTTTCCTCCTCTATGTCTTCTTCAGACATAACTTCCATTACAGTTATGGTTTCACTTACTTTATCCATATCCTCCTCACTAATTTTCCTTTTTCCCTTGTCCATGACATTTGATATTTGTTTCTTGCTCCGCTTCCCCTTTGGTAATAGCTGGTGCCATAGTGGACTATCAATTGGAGTATCCCTGTAATCATACCGAGTTTGGTCACGTCCTCTCCTTGTTCTACAGTATACAGGATCAGAAAGAGGATCGACTACAGGATAGCTTTCCTCAGCCCCCATTCCCTTTATTTCAATTATTGAAAGTAATTCCTTAACCCTTTCATTCAAACAAATATTCTCCTCTATTAGCTCCTTGATTTGCTTGTCTTTAAGAATGCATTCACCACATAGCCTTACATCTTCTGTGTCATCTCCTTGCGATGTCTCCATTGGCCGTGGAATGTCATCATTGATAGCAAGGTTCTCAAACAAATTGTTCTCACGTAGGTTAGGAATTATTTCTACAATGACCTGTCAATTAACAAGTACACAAATGTTACTGCTTATATATCAAACTAACATAGATCACACTTTCGAATAATTACCTCTTCCGGCGACAGTCGGTGAACAAGGGCCCTCACCCGACTAATATGCGAAGGAATATTCCTCCACTTATTTATTCGGGGTCCTTCAACATTGTATGATTTTTGAATTGGTACATGCTCCAAAAACCATGCCTACACCAAGTTTTCCAACCAAATAGATTAATGACAATAAAATATTATAAAATTTAACAAGAAAATTCTACTCACTGCCAAAAGCCCAGCAAACCCCTTTAGGTAAGGGAGGTTGGTGCTGGTCTGGTATACCTGAGTTGATGAAAATAAGTCCCCAATCTTATGTAATTGCGGAGACAAAAATTGATGGATAGCTTCCACCCAGTTGAATCTAGCAAGATTCTCATAATCATCTACTATATCTACAAGACCTAGAGGGACCTTATATGTACTAGACGAAAATAAAACACACACAAATATATACAAAATATAGAATTTACACACTAATAAAATATCATCCTCTGATTCAACACTTTTTGAATAATATTTAAGTAACTCCTCAATTCTTGTTCTGGTAGGTTTTTCTTTTGAGAAGTAAGTAAGATAGAGGTCACTCGATGCTTTAGTTGAATTAATAGGGACCGAAACACCACGATCCACTATACCCAGTAACAACGCAACATCTCGTCTGGTGAACGCAACCGGTACACCTGAAACATTTCAAATATTTAGTTATCATCAAGAATATACCCTTCAAATGATTTCACTTTGGGCCTGAAATTATTTGACTTCAAGCCCACGTTGGCCCTGAAATGATTTTATTTCAGGCCCAACGTGGGCCTGAAGTAAAATCACTTCAGGCCTACCAAGGGCCCGAAGTGAAATCACTTCAGGACCTCGGTAGGCCTGAAATGAAATGTGTGAAATGTATCAAAATTATATCATTTCAGGCCATCTTTATCCCTACTTTATCTTACTATAGATATTGTTTACAATTCATAACTAAAATTATTACCTGAGAATTTAAAAACTTGCGAGGTTGAATCCCAACTTTCGAATATATTCACCAAAATTCCACGGATATGCTGCAATTCTTGTATGTCCAAGAAAACACTGAAGGGCGACTCTTTGATCTTCGCAATGTGTCGATCATTTAAAATTTAAAATGCTTCAAAAAATTATTTAAAGTGCCCTAAAACACTGCACCAATGTATTTTTTTTCCAAAGTCATCTGAAGCCTACAGTTTTTATACATTACAAATTGATTCAGTAAAAATAAGTTTAACCATGTGCACAAACTCTGTTGTTTTGACCTAAGACTATCGCTAACATACCTTGCTGGATAATGCCAAGGAAGAAGATGCTGAACCAGCCACATACCTTTCTCCTGCTATTGTCTAAAATTTTAGCCTTGCACAAACCCTAACCCCTACTTTGGATAGTGCCGAGTAATCTGGACTTCAACGTTAACACTTACAGCCGCCTCTGGGACACATACACACACTTACGAGACTTCCCTAGATTTTGGTTGGGAGGACGGATTCGGGGGATGAGCTCACGACGATAGCACAATGTCCGCCACCTTCAACAATACCATTAACATTTTTGTGCTGATGGCTGAAAAAAAATCGACTCCATGTCCATTCGAACTACAAAATAATATTTTACTCATAAAGTGGTTTGGAAGTCTTGAATTGTGAATCGAGAAAGGCATCACTTGGCGGGATGAGTATAATAGGAAATTCACTATATGGGATGCACCCTTTGGTAAAAAATAAAGCATGGTACTCGTTTTGGTAATTACCAAATCTTGGGTACGCCCTTCGGTAAAAAGCCTTAATAACTTAGGTTTTAAATGATAATTAACCTAACATGGCTTGAATAATTATTAGGTTTTTAAATGGTCATGTAAGTATAGATAAGTAAGATCTAAGTAAGCTATTTTAGAATCATCAATCATCTCAAGTAGGCTCAATATCTATTAAGTAAGTCAAACATAGTAGGCTTAATGAGTATGAAATCTTTGAACAATGATGAGTATAGAGGTGGATCCAATAGCGATTATATCCTAAATGGTTATAACTTAATTTCTTATTTTCTTCAAAAGCGTCTTCTTGTTGTATTGTAGGACATTTGTGTGAGTAATAAGCTAGGTTAACTGTGCACATGTCATTTTCCTTAATTTCTAATAAGATAAAGTTTGGTTCTTCAATGTACTTAGTTAAAAGACATTTTATTTTATAGCTAGTATCGTGCAACTTATTCATGCTAAGCAAATTATACAAGGAATTTTCAACATACAAAGTTTTCTCTATAAATAAATTAAAATTTAAAGGGATGTTATCTGTCTCAATTACCTTTAACTTGCCTTGTTCGGATTCTGACTTGGGCTTGTGTTCTAATTTGAGCTTAGATTTTGACTCAGGTTCAACTTCATTGGTTGAGTCCTCGAAATCTGATTCATCTATAAGAGTGATACAGTTTATTTGTTCTAATTCAGCTTTTTCATTTTCTGCACTAGCTTAGCATTTCCCAAATCTCTTTTGTATCTTTGAATGACCCAACTTTCTCAAGTTAGGCTTGAGTTCAAGCACAAAGAATGATGGTAGTAGCTTTTGCATTTGATATTGGACTGCTTGCTTCGTGTTGCTTATCCATGATTCAAACCTGCATAGCTCTCCTTTTGCATCTCTTGGTAAGTTGGTTCCATTTTGGATACTTTCCCAGGATTCTGAGTCAATTTTAAGAATGTCTTTCATCTTTCTCCATAAATTTTCAAAACTTTTTCTATTATAAATAGAAGGACGGGTTGTGCTAAATTCTTCTTGCAAAGTTATATTTGGAAATAAGTATTTGTTCAAGATATATTAAGGTATAGGACAGATAATGAGTTTAGTTTGGTTGTAATTAGGGTTTTGGATTTGGTTGTGGGATAGGCTTGGATAATTAAAAGATTTGATTTGTTTGTCCTAGATTCAGAGTGCAATGATCATCTTAGGTTAGATTTAGGTTTTTCTTTGGGAGACTTTAACAAGAGTTCCAAATATTGGCCTTTAGGTCATGGCGAAACACATGACTCTTCATAATTATCGAAGCAACAATCATTTCCTAGACAAATCCTTTTTAAGAATTAGGAGCTAAATCAACTTTAATACAATGTCTCGGTATAACTAGTTTAGAGTGAGAAGTGATAATTTCTACTAGTTTCACTTGACAAGATGTAGGTAGGGAAACCTAGCCTAAACATGCAACTATCCAAGCTTTCTTAATTTCTATCAACTTATCCCTCTCTGATACCAAATTATTGTTAGTAGGAGCCCTAGAGCCAATTATGTGATGATTGACTAGAGACATTTTTGTATCATATTCTATTATTAATAAAGACATGTTTGGTTATTATACTTACTTTGTATTTTGTGCAGAATAACTAAGTATAATAATGTCCTTGTGTAGTAGGTTCATATCTACATTATATCGATTGGTTGAATCGATAGTGAGATAATGTAGAGAACACTACACTAAATTACCTAGTCAAGCATCAATTATTCAGGGACAATATTGATGCATGGAGACTAGCATGTAGGTCAACTGATGACTTGAGCTCACAAGTCATGGATATGTGATATCAAGTTGACACATGTGTATACATTGGAGAATGTGTACTGAATGACCCGCCATGAGAAAGTTTCATAGATTGTCATATGAGTGTCATAGACTTTCTCATGTGACTATTGGTATGAATAGTCCTTAGACCTGAAGTCACTACAGTTCCCTACATAAGGAGTTATGTACTTTGGTATCGTCAAACGTCACCCGTAACAGGGTGGACTATAAAGGCGATCACTGGGTATGTAATGAATTATGAGGAGGGATGTGAGTGATGTAGATGGGATCTATCCCTCCCATATGACGGGAGTGATATCTGTGGGCCCCTTGATCGAGTAGGACTACTAAAACGCATGACCATGCTCAAATGAGTCAATATGAGATATTGAGCTCATTTGTTTGAGTGAGTCTACTCGAGGATCAAGAAACACAAGATTGATTGAGGATGACACGGTTTATGCCTCATTGGTCAATCTAGATATCAAGGATAGAAGGACAAGGTCATACACTATCATAGTCACAGAGGTTTAGTCGGATCTCGACTTTTCTTATTACTTGGGTAGCAATGATGCATTGCTAGATGCCGCTCATTGCTTATGTGTCTAAAGTGTTTAGGCGCATTGTCAACGTCACGAGAACCTATTGGGTTACACACAAAGGACACAATGCTTCGGGAAAGTTGATCGGCAGATCTAAGCCCGAGTTGGGAACTCGGGAGACCAGAGCCCAAGTTGGGAACTCGGGAGGTCAGTTCGGGGACTCGAGTTGGGAACTCGAGAGAGACCGAGTCGGAGCTCGGCGGGCCGAGTCGGAGCTCGGCGGGCCGAGTCGGAGCTCGGCCGACCGAGTCGGAACTCGGCGGACCGAGTCGGAACTCGGCAGACTGGGTCGGAGCTCGGCAGACTGGGTCGGGAGCTCGCCACTCGGGAGACTTGGTCGGGAGACTGAGTTGGAAGCCCGAGACGCCCGGTCGGAGTTGCTTGGAGGAAAGAGAAAAGTCTCTTTTCTTTGGATGAAAAGATTCTTTTCTTGCATGGGAAATGATGAAGGTCCACATAAAAAGATGTGCTCTTTCTTGGGAAGCCAAAGAGACACAAACCTCTTCATATTCATGGGATGATTATAAAAGAGGGTCTTGTGACTTTGGACGAGGTCTTCTTCTTGCCTTAGCTTTTCCCCTTCGCTTCCTCTCTTCTTCCTCTCCTCCACTCTTGGCCGAAACCTTATTGTAAGGTTCTTGGTGTTTTCGAGCTACCTCAAGTTGCTAGCACAACTAAGGTAGTTCTCTCGAAGTTGAGAGATTGTGTCCGTGTGGATACGAATAGAGGCACGGACTCCTGAACGTGCAAGAGATCCGGCGCATCTTGGACGAGCGGGATAACCGAAGGGCACACTTCAAAGGTATAAACAGTAGATAAATCTATTAGATAGATAGCTTTGTACGAGTTTTCTTTCGCATGGATCGCTCGTGGGTTCTTGTTTCCGCTGCGTTTTTATTGTTTTGTGCCGGGAGAACCCAACAATTATAAGATTAAGATCGATGCTAGAAGGGGGGTTGAATACCATTAAGAATTTTTTATAAAAAATAATGAGCAGATAGTAACTGAATGAATCAGAGTTAGTACAATAGAAATACTAAATTAACTAGATTGATTCGATTAAGATAAGACAAAAGAAATAATAATACCTAACAATATAAATATGCAAGTTGATCAACCATTAAGCCAAAAGTATAGACACACAATATTTTTTTTAAAAATTGATTATTATTTCTAATTTCTCTTAAGTGGAGAAACTTTACAAAAAATATATATATAAAAATTAAGTTAGGATCATTGCATGTGAGAAGGGAGGGGGTGAATCACGTGACTTTTGAAAACATTGCTTTTTCAAATAAAAATGTGAGTGCAGTTGAAATTAAAGCAATAAATGAAAGCACAAACACAAGAAAAATACCAAGTGTTTTTACTTGCTTCGGAGCCTTCAGTGACTCCTACTGCAAGGCCCAGGGTCCTTGGACCTTTTCAATGGACAATCCACTAATATCCTTTACCGATAAACGTCCGATAGAGTGATCGAGTATAGATGAATAATCGAGAAGTGTAACAACCCTACACTTCTTTTTTTGCAATAATGAAAGTACACAAATAAAATTTACCCAACATAGCAGTAGATTTCTGATCACGTTGGGGTGTTGGTGTTGTCTGCCGACAATGGTTGGTCATTGCCGAGTGGTAGCAGAACCACACACGAAGACGTGGAAGTAGAATGATCGTGAGAGCTTAAGAACGGAGTGTGATAGATTTGATGCAATTCTTATTGAAGGGTATCTAAGGCGCCCCAGTCCCGATCCCGATCTGAAGCCTGCGTGTTTGCTGCTTATCCTCTGGAAGACGCCTTAGATCCACTTTGGGGCACCTCAATTCCCAACTGAGACATCTTGGATCCAACCTGTGACACGTCAGTTTGCTGAAATCTCATCTTCAGCGAAGACTGTGCGGAGGCACCCTCAACCACTTGAGGCGCCTCCAATCATAACTGAGGTGGCTCGGACACTATTTATCTTAGACTGAAATTTATAGAAACACCCCTGCAAAATCATGTTAGGCCAAAATAACAAATCCCTTGAAAACATGGTTAGTAATTTGGACTAAATAAATTTAATATTAAATAGACCCTGTCTTCCCAAGACTAAGATCTAATCAAGGTCTCAGGTTAGAGCTCCAAAATGGTTCAAAGCTGGACTATGCCTAAAGTCCCTACCCGTGACTCATCTTCACCAGAATTCACTCCTCTAGTGATTTACCTCACTTACCTTATACAGATCTACTTAACTTCTTAACCCACCCGGTCTTCAACCAACTGTCAGGTCCAGGGAACCGAACTGGACTTCATGCGAATCTCCGCCAACTTGGGCTTCAGCCAGTTGTCAAGCTCCGCGGACTCAACTAGATTTCTTGCTTGGAATGAACTATCTTGACTTCAGTGTGGTGTCAATTTCTAAGTCTTTCACTCCTGCACACTTGGTAAAAGGTTAAATAACCACAACCCTAACTTTAACTTATTCGTCATTCATCAAAACATGAGTTTGACTATTAGTGCAAATTGCACCAACAATCTTCTCCTTTTTGATGCAATGACAATCTGGGTTAAAGTTAGAAAAAATAGCAAGAATAACAACAAGAATAAGCACAAAAAATGCAATGATATGCTTTAGTTTCAAATATTCAATTTTCTATCTTTTTCTAGCTTTTAACCCTTAACTCCTTCCCCTTTGGCATTCATCAAAAGAAATAAGTGATAGTACAATCATGCTCCAAGAAAGTAATAGTACAACTATCACACAAAAGAGACTAAGTATAGAAAATAAGGTGATGCATATCAAAAAATGCTATGAAAAACATAATCATAAAATCTTAACATCTAAACTTAGAATAGTTCTAAAGCAAAATGAATATCATAGTAAGATGATTTTTTAGACAAATTTCAATTAAAATTTCGCCAAATTTTAAAAATTACAAATTAACTATTCTTTTTTCAACCAAAATCCAAAAATAGAGACTAAGTATAAGAATAGTTCACTAGTTTGGCATTTGATTTATATTCTAAGGGAGAGTTAACTAATGTAGACATTGTTAGTATTAAGATAGCTTTGATAAAAAGATAGGAACAAGTCAAATCTTAAAAATAAATTTCCAACATAATTCATTTCTATGTCTCATCTAAAAGATTATTTTTTGCTCCCGGGGATTTGGTGCAGCGAAAGGGGCAACTAGTTGTCAACCTAGGCATCCAAGGTTCGATCCCTAACTACGACGTATTTTGCAGGATTTTTCCCTCCAAATGGGGCGCAAAACCTGGGACGTTGGACTTCTGGACCGCCAACCGCGACCACTTTCTGATTTATCTTGGCGGCCAGTGGGAAATATCCGTGGAGTCGAGTCGATCGCCCGAGGTTCTACGTTACCCAACCTCATTTATCATTTTTAAAAGAATATTTTGTTGGCGGCAATCTATGGTCCGGAGTGACCATGTGTTTTGATGTTTGGGAAAAGGGTTTAAGTTAGGTTCACCCTTGTGTTTGATATGTGTATTTGAGTGTGCAGGTTTGCAGGATACACATTGACTTAGCTGGACGACTTCGGGACCGGTGAAGGATGACATGGGAGACGAGCCGTGGGCTTGCATGCATCCAAGGGACATGGACAAAGCAGGGACGATGAGCCGAGGAAGCGAACTTCAAGGCATACACAAAGGTGATAAGCACCTTGGAAGGGATCGCCTTGAAATTCAGATGTAGGGAAGGATATTGACGCCACACTCAAGAAAGATGAGAGGGTGAGTGATAAGTCATGGGGGTTTCGATCGCCACAAGTTGCCTTGATAAGATCACGATTAGTTCTTTGCCTAAGAACCAAAGGAAGCTCTCACAATAGAGAAAACTCTGATTTCATTCAAACTTAACCTCCTTGGCCATACAAGAGTTCTCCTATATATAGACTTAGTGGAGGTTGAAACATTAACCTCTACCACACTTCCCACTAAGCACTAATTATGCACCATTATCATGCATGCATGCATGCATGATATTTATTTCCCACAATTCCCTAATACTAGCTTAGGAACTCCCAAAAGCATTAAAAACCCACCAAAAGACATCAAAAAATAACTTTAGAAAATTCCCCCCAAAAATACCCACGAAAATTGGACACTTGTAGCCCTTGAATGCATCTTGGACCATGTGGTTTTGGGCCTTCAAGTTTTGTCTTCATGTGGGCTCAATTTCACTTTTAATTTGAAGGAATGTGATCCATTTAGTTGTTGCCTCCATTGTGCATTGATCCTTCTTCTCCTTGAGCTCCATTATTAAGCCTTCCAAAGCTTGCTTCATTCTCTTAGTCTTGGATCTTGTCATGGGTCCTCCAATTCCTTTCAATGCCTCTTCCTCTATGGCTTTGTCTTGTAAGCTTGTATCCCCTCCTTGGTCCACATCATTCCCTCCTTCTTTATGTGAATTCGTCCTCGAATTTAGATCTTCATCACCTACATCAAATGGACGCAAATCAGCCACATTAAATGTTGCACTAACACCATACTTACCGGGCAAGTCAATTTTGTAAGCATTGTCATTAATTCTTTCCAACACTTGGAATGGTCCATCTCCTTTTGGTTGAAGCTTTGATTTCCTTTGGGCAGGAAACCTTTCCTTTCTCATATGAACCCACACCCAATCACCGGGTTCAAGGACAACTCTTTTTCTCCCTTTATTGGCTCTCTTCGCATATTGCTCCATTTTCTTCTCAATTTGAGTTTTAACTTGCTCATGAAGCTTTTTCACATATTCTGCCTTTGCTTGACCATCCTTGTGAACTAAAGAAGAAGTGTTAGGTAAAGGAAGCAAATCAAGAGGTGTTAGCGGATTGAACCCATAAACAATCTCAAAAGGGGAAAATTGAGTAGTAGAATGGACAGCCCTATTATAAGCAAATTCAACATGAGGTAAACATTCTTCCCAAGACTTAATGTTCTTCTTAATAATTGCTCTAAGAAGAGTAGAAAGAGTCCTATTTACCACCTCAGTTTGGCCGTCAGTTTGAGGGTGACATGTAGTGGAGAAAAGAAGCTTTGTTCCTAGTTTGTTCCATAAGGTCCTCCAAAAATGACTTAAGAATTTGGTGTCACGATCTGAAACAATGCTCCTAGGCATGCCATGAAGTCTTACAACCTCTTTGAAAAACAAATCTGCCACATGAGTTGCATCATCCACTTTGTGGCAAGGTATGAAGTGTGCCATCTTAGAAAATCTATCAACTACCACAAAAATGGAGTCCTTACCTTTTTGAGTGCGTGGTAGCCCTACAACAAAATCCATAGACAAGTCAATCCAAGGGGAATCAGGAATAGGCAAAGGAGTGTAAAGTCCATGAGGTGATACCTTAGATTTTGCTTTTCTGCACACAATGCACTTTTCACAAAATTTTTGCACATCATGCCTTAAGTGTGGCCAATGAAAATGTTCATGCAACATTTCTAAGGTCTTTTGAACCCCAAAGTGTCCCATTAGACCCCCCTCATGTGCTTCCCTAACTAGCAATTCACGCATGGATCCTCTAGGCACACAAAGTCTATTGTTCTTAAACAAGTAATTATCATGCCTAACAAACCCATTTTGTGATTTCTTTTCATACGCAGCATATAATTCAGAGAAGTCACTATCATGTTCATACAACTCTTTGATATGTTCAAAGCCAAGTAATTTAGTTTCAAGTGTCACAAGCAAATTATACCTTCGTGAAAGTGCATCTGCTACAACATTTACCTTGCCTTGCTTATGCTTAATCACATACGGAAATTGTTCAAGAAATTCAACCCATTTGGCATGCCTTTTGTTGAGCTTCCCCTGCCCTTTCAAATACTTCAAAGATTCATGATCACTATGAATAACAAATTCTTTAGGCAAAAGATAGTGCTGCCATGTTTGCAAAGATCTAACAAGTGCATACAATTCTATATCATAAGTGGAATAGTTGAGAGTGGCGCCACCTATCTTCTCACTAAAATATGCAATGGGATGTCCATTTTGAAGTAAAACAGCCCCAATACCCACATGAGATGCATCACATTCAATTTCAAATGATTTGGAAAAATCAGGCAAAGCAAGAATGGGTGCATGTGTGAGTTTGTCCTTAAGTGCTTGAAATGCATTTTCTTGATTCTCTCCCCACTTAAAACTCATATTTTTCTTGACAATTTCATTTAGGGGTGCTGCCAGTGTGCTAAAATCCTTCACAAACCTTCTATAGAAACTTGCCAACCCATGGAAGCTCCTAACCTCACTCACAGTTTTGGGGGTTGGCCAATCTCTAATGGCCTTAACCTTCTCTTCATCAACCTGCACTCCTTTAGAACTTACGACAAATCCAAGAAAAACCACATGATCAGTGCAAAAAGAACACTTTTCTAAGTTAGCATACAGTATCTCCTTTCTAAGGACATGCAAGACAGATTTGAGATGTGCTACATGCTCAACCAAACTCTTGGAATATACCAAAATATCATCAAAGTATACTACCACAAATTTTCCTAGGAATTCTCGTAAAACATGGTTCATAAGCCTCATAAAAGTGCTTGGCGCATTAGTTAACCCAAAAGGCATTACCAACCATTCATACAATCCATATTTAGTTTTGAAAGCAGTTTTCCATTCATCCCCTTCCCTTATCCTAATTTGATGGTACCCACTTTTCAAATCAATCTTAGTAAAGAAGCAAGCACCATGCAATTCATCAAGTAAATCATCAAGTCTAGGGATAGGATGTCGATACCGAATTGTGATGTTGTTGATAGCTCTACAGTCCGTGCACATCCTCCATGATCCATCCTTTTTAGGTACCAAAATTACTGGTACAGCACAAGGACTTAAGCTCTCTCTCACCCATCCTTTTTGTAATAACTCCTCCACTTGATTCTGTATCTCCTTTGTTTCTTGAGGGTTGCTCCTATAGGCAGGCCTATTGGGAAGAGAAGCACCAGGAATAAGGTCCATTTGGTGTTCTATTCCCCTCATTGGTGGCAAACCGTGAGGTACTTCCTGGGGAAACACATCCTCAAAGTCCTGCAAAATAGCAACAACATCACTGGGCAAGGAGTTAGTATTAGTTTCCAAGCAAGTTTCCTTGCACAAAAGAAGAAATATAGGTTGCCTTGTCAAATAAGCTCTCTTCACCTCACTTCCTCTTGCAAACAAATTTTCTATTCTTCTCTCTTTCTTTTCCTCGTTCTCTCTTTTCTTTTCCTCATTCTCCTCTTTTCCTTTTCTTTCCTCATTCTCTCTTTCTTTTCCTCATTCTCTCCTTTCTTTTCTTAAGCTCTCGCTCTTCTTTTCTCTTTTCTCTCGCATTTTTTTTTGATCCGCACAAACCTCCCTAGGTGATAATGGTACAAGTGTGACTTTGTGGGAATTGTGAAGAAATGAGAACTTGTTGGAGAATCCATCATGGTGAGCTCGCCTATCAAACTGCCAAGGTCTTCCAAGAAGAATGTGGCTTGCCTCCATAGGTACAATATCACATAGAACTTGATCTTCATATTTTCCAATGGAGAAATTAATCATCACTTGTTGATTCACCACCAATTCACCACTATTACTTAGCCATTGGAGTTTATATGGTTTGCATGAGGTGTAGTCTTGAGGTTGAGTTTGGTAACCAACCTAGTGCTTGCCACATTGGTGCAACTTCCACCATCAATGATCATAGAGCATGTTTTACCTTGAATAAGGCAACGAGTATGAAAATATTCTCTCTTGGTCCTCCTCATGCTCCTTGGCTTGACTTCCTAATAACCTTCTAACCACCAAGAGATCGCCATCTTGCGCATAGGCTGCTCCATCATGTGCCTCATCGCTTGAAGAAGAAGAATGAGAAGAAGTTTCTTCACTAGAGATGCTCCCATTATCCCTAACCACCATAGTCTTCTTATTCGGGCATTCGGATGCGATATGTCCTTTTCCCAAACACTTGAAGCACTTGATATCCCTGCTCTTAGAAGTAGAAGAAGTAGTAGTAGGAAAAGGCTTCTTAGCGCTTGTTACCTCTTTGAATTAGAAGAGGAACCCTCCTTCTTTGGCTTGTCCTTCCAATTTGAAGAGTAGTTTGAAGAAGATGGTCTTTTCATAACGCCCTTTCTCTTTAATTGTTGCTCCACTTTCATTGCTTGATGAACTAAGTCTTCAAGCTCCACATAATGTTGTAGCTCTACAATGTCTCCAATATCTCGGTTTAGGCCATGGAGAAATCGAGCCATAGTTGCTTCTCTTTCCTCCTCAATATTGGCCCTAAGCAAAGCCACCTCCATCTCCTTGTAATACTCATCCACACTCCTACTCCCTTGGATGAGTCTTTGCAATTTGTGGTGCAACTCCCTATGGTAGTGGGAAGGCACAAATCTCCTTCTCATCAAAGTCTTCATTTCACCCCAAGTGTTGATAGGGTGCTCTCCATACCTTCTTCTCTCCTTTTGCATTTGATCCCACCAAATTAAAGCATAATCGGTGAACTCAAGGGCAGCCACCTTCACTTTCTTTGCATCAGGGTAATTGTGGCATGAGAAGATTTGCTCTATTTTCATTTCCCACTCAAGATATGTGTCGGGGTCATTCCTCCCTTGGAAGGAAGGTACCTTGACTTTCACCCCTCTTAGATCGTCTTCATGTTGATGGTTTCTACCTCCTCTTTCGTGTCTTCGTCCCCCTTCACGCCTCCTTCTTTCTCTTGGAGAACTATAGAATAGGTCATTCCCGGATGAGATTCTTCATGATTAGAATTTTCCCCATGGTTGGAAACTCTTCCTCCTTCAAGTCGGTCCATCCTTTCATGTAAGCTTCAAGTTGTCTTTGAAGCATTCTCTCAAAGTGTTGAGTAAGCGCCTCCATTTGAAGCCTATTAGGATCTTGCCTAGGGGAGTTTTCCCCACTCATGCTTGCAACAAAAAAAAATGACAAGGAAAATTACACAAGAAATGTTAGAAAGACCTCACCACTCGCCTCACGTGGTTGCACTCAAATTTATCCACTCAGCTTCCTTTATAAGCCCTTAAGAAAAGAACCTTATCAACGATTTTCTCAAGACAACAAGTAGACACTCAAGTGAGCAAGAAACCAACAAGAGAATATGAGTAGAACAAGAGAAATAAACGGTTAGAACAAGAAATTCAGCAACGATCAAGAGCAATGAGAGAAATATTGGGTCCTTTCAATTCGCCGATCTTCCTTCTTTTTTTTTTTTTGTTTTTTTTTTCGAATTTCCTTTTGTCCTTTTTTTTTTCTTCAGTCAAAAACACAATGACTCAAGTAAACCTTTTTTTTTTTCAACTCTTTTTTTTTTTTTTGAGTTTAGGACCCAAATAGAGAAGCGATAAATAGAGTTGGAGAATGAAAACACCAATGGAATACTATGGATGAGAGATTAACAAAGATGAACAAGAACACAAATGAAGAAGAACAAAACGTAAACCTGAAAATCAAGGAGCCAACGCTCTGATACCAAATGATAAGCACCTTGGAAGGGATCGCCTTGAAATTCAGATGTAGGGAAGGATATTGACGCCACACTCAGAAAGATGAGAGGGTGAGTGATAAGTCATGGGGGTTTCGATCGCCACAAGTTGCCTTGATAAGATCACGATTAGTTCTTTGCCTAAGAACCAAAGGAAGCTCTCACAATAGAGAAAACTCTGATTTCATTCAAACTTTAACCTCCTTGGCCATACAAGAGTTCTCCTATATATAGACTTAGTGGAGGTTGAAACATTAACCTCTACCACACTTCCCACTAAGCACTAATTATGCACCATTATCATGCATGCATGCATGCATGATATTTATTTCCCACAATTCCTAATACTAGCTTAGGAACTCCCAAAAGCATTAAAAACCCACCAAAAGACATCAAAAATAACTTCAGAAAATTCCCCCAAAAATACCCACGAAAATTGGACACTTGTAGCCCTTGAATGCATCTTGGATCATGTGGTTTTGGGCCTTCAAGTTTTGTCTTCATGTGGGCTCAATTTCACTTTCAATTTGAAGGAATGTGATCCATTTAGTTGTTGCCTCCATTGTGCATTGATCCTTCTTCTCCTTGAGCTCCATTATTAAGCCTTCCAAAGCTTGCTTCATTCTCTTAGTCTTGGATCTTGTCATGGGTCCTCCAATTCCTTTCAATGCCTCTTCCTCTATGGCTTTGTCTTGTA